>FR997795.1:16116402-16390265 GCA_905475355.2 Clostera curtula
GAGGAGGCCTGACTCAGGAGTGGGTTATTAAAAATTACATACATGAATGAGCTTGACTTCTGTACCTAATTATTTTGTGATAGATGCTCAAATGACGATACTGAAGGCTTTGTATGGCCTCCAAAGCACGACGAACATTAGATGTCATATTAAATATGGCATTGCTTAACCGCCACCCGCAGAAGCTAGCTAGAAGAAGCTATATTTCTCCACTCGAAAATGATAATTAAAAGATGCGATCAATTGTAATTTGTAAGCAATGTTAATAAAGTTTGTCTTAAAGAAACAATACGATTTCACTAACAATCAATTTCTACCCCTTCCTATTTTCATTTCCACAATACAAAATTTCACTTATTCCGCGCGGAGGGACTCCACGCCCTTATATTTTTTTTATTTGTAAGTTATATAGAGTAAACTACACAATATGTTATAATAAGAAAGAAATCCACACGTCCATGTAGAACGACTTAAATTCTGTTATTAATGAACAAGGGTACAAGGGTCCTGAAAATGCTTTGCGAAATATGCTACCCCAATAACGTGCCACGTTTGTTTGCCATCAAAACGCGCAGTAAGCAAACGTTGCGAGTTGCGATGTAAAAATATTTTATCGTGTCCTCGATATTTTATTACAGAACGGGGCCTTTGCCCCTTGCTAAAAAGGTTCAAGAGTAAACTTACATTGTGGAATAAAAGCTAACACATACACAAGTTTCCGAAATGCAAAATTGTTGCAAAAATAAACATTCTAAGAAAATGCAGTTCACTGCCTAAGTTTTAATCAAACCTCAACTAATATTTTGATTGGGACAAATCGGCATTCGAAAACTATGATACACTCTTAACATGGATGTAATCAAAGTGTGGTGACGGATTAAGAGTACACAATGCCACCAACCCATACCATCCTGAGGGTGTCATAGGGGCGACTAAAGGAACGCAAGAGGCACAAGACAAGGAAAGGAAGGATTCATTCCCTGTGATAACGAGTGTGGCAAAGCTCCCTCCATTAGTTTGGCGGAGGCCCAACTCAGTAGTGGGTTGAAACCATGACGAATTAAATATGGACCAAAAAAGAAAACTTACATGGGAGTTTACTTTGTCCCACTACTACGACTAATAAGCCCATACTAAGCCCACTGTTGAGTCGGGCTTCCTCCAGTTACATGGAGGCTAATTAGCCTACTATGCCACACTGACGTTACTTTGTCCGCCTCTTTCTAAACTACGGCAATGTAATAACGAAATGAATACATTAAAAACATAAATTAATTTTTTTTCAAAAATGTTTTCAAAATTTTGTTTTACGAAACTCACCTCCATAGCCTGCACAAAAGACACTGGCAGACAACAAAATATGCAATCCCCACACCCAAGGTGTTCCACATTTCCCTGTCATGAAAACTAAAAGTAAAATGCTTAGCGTATTCGTCATTTCATTGCCGAGAGGGGCGGTTAAAAGAAACCACAATGCAGTCTGAAAGCGGACCCCTCGCCGCATCATATTTCAAGATAGTCTGACTATACTCGTAAAAAAGGGCGCACCCTCTTCATTCCTGCAATAGTGTGTCTCGTGAAATGCGAACGCTTAGAAGATCGTCTACAGGCACGCTACACCGTGTCTTACTGCTATCAGACACATTTCAATTAACCATACAAATAAATAAATTTCTTAGATTCTTGCGATTATTACACATTGAAATTAAATACTTTTTAACGGATTTATCGCGTGTATATTCCATTATTTAATTCCCGAACTTTTCGAATGCTCGACCAAATCTGCAGTTTGTAAGCACACATTCAACAAGACCAACCACTAAAATAAACGTGTTTGCTACTTATTAAAATATAATATATATGTATATATATATATATATATATTTCTATACACCCCTTGTGATATTTCGTGATTTTTGCCGAACCCCTCACCCGAAAACATCCAATCCCAAAATCATCAAATTTTCAATAGAGAGGATGGTTGGCAGGTACGACCTGCTTGCACAGCACTCATCTGTAAGACCTCTGGACACCGTGAGCGATTTCTGCGTGCACGGGAACATTGTCAATAAAACAAAATTATATTCGGTAGATTTTAACTGTTTATTTGTACTTTTGAAGACAACTGTTAACTAGTCTCTCTCGCGACTACGACTGCTGCAAAGCATTGGAAACGTCGGGAATTAAATCTTACTAATATTATAAACGTGAAAGTTTGTAAGTATGGATGGATGGATGTTTGTTACTCTTTCACGTACTACTGAATAAAAACTACTGAATTGATTTTAATGAAACTTTACAATAATATAGCTTATACATCAGAATAACACATAGGCTACAAGTTATAAAGATACTAAAGTAAATTACAACAATATAAACAAGTCGAATTCAAAATTTCTAATTGTCAAATTTTCGACCATATTAAACTATAGACAACATAACGTTTCGCTGTCAGTTGCGTTTTGTTAAAATAGGTTTTATACGGACGGGATAAAAATCTCAGGTGACACGGTTTGATTGACGAATAAACAAACACAAACTCTATTTCCTTCTCTTGTGGCTAGGTTATCGGCTTTTTTTCATTTGCTTTTTTCGACTCTTACGTCACCCTCAGGATGGAATGCAGTGAAACTACCTACCTCCCAGTAAATCCAATTTACAATTTTCTTAGTTCAGTTTTCAGACACTCTTACACACTGAGACACAATGCCGAGTACGCATCATTTAAAACTAAACAAACACAGTTTTGAGAGTGCCACGCTGGCAAGACAAGTTGGCACATGTTTTCCTTTCAAGTATTACATCGTTCCCGGCTAGCGTTAATTTAGTAGTTTCTGTAAGAGTTCTATTTATCGTACGTTAAAGTCCAAAATTTGTTGAAGATAACATTCTCTAGAAAGAGGTCGTAAAATATCATAGAGACGAACGTCCACCGCCTACTAAAATAAGTTAGTTTAGTTTAGCTTGCCAGTCTAACATGTATGAAAAACTGGCTCAACTATGCAAGCTAAGCTAAACTAACTTATATCAGCTAGCGGTGGACGTTCGGTTTAAATGTCCACTGCCCGAGAACCAAATATCCAAATATTTATCGAAATAACCAAGAGTATTCTTTGCGATTTTCGTAATTGACTGCTTTCTCAAGTTTATTTTAGGAGTGTTCAAGTTCTTAATCTTAGAGTCATGAAAATTCACTGGTGTTTTATAGGTACGTAGATAACACGTTTTTTTGCATTAAATAAACTCCATATAATTTATCCATTGATCGAAAGTATTGTCGATTTTTAATCATCTGTATCAATAAACTTTTTAAAATTACCCTGTGTAAATGTGTTGCTGAAACACATGTTAGAAACCTACCTTTTTACCTACTCGTGGAAACAAATTCATAGAAAAGAATACGCGTCGAAGATATTTTTACTAAAAAGAGCAAACAAGACTTGTTTGTACTTGAGCTATATATCCTTACCTACCCTCTTCAAATAAGAGATATCAAGCGAATGAATTCCAGTATCATTAAAATATCCGATTAGTATCCAGCCCGATCCCAAAATTCCATTCGTGTCCATCGGAAAGACGATTACAATCCATCACTATCAATCTTCAACATCGTTCCAGAAATCCCATTACTCACAGTAGATACGGCACTATACATATAAGAGTAAAGTATTTCTCCAAGGCTAATCCTTAAATACTAAGTATCTACGTAAGAAAAGGAATAATTAAATAAGACCGTAATATAATGTAAATTATGGATTATTTTACAGGTACTGATTAATATGTTCCAGCAGTTACACTGAGTTTTTATTAGTGTTCTGTACTACTACTACTACTCAGCCCATACATGACCCAATGCTGAGCAGGGCCTCCTCCAAATAGGTATATGGAGTAGGAATTAGGTATATGAATTAGCCTACTATGCCACGCCAGCGAGACGGTTTGGCACTGAGCTTCGTAGCAATTTTTTCCTTCTCTTGCAGCTTTCGGAATTCTCAAAATATTGTAGATGTCCTATTAAATATTAACTTATTTGGTTGCTAATTATAAAATATTATATTTCGATATGCATTTTTTTTTATCAGTGTAACATGCAATCTTACGTTGTTCAAGTAATTAAAGTGTAAATGTTATTAAAGCTCAAAATTGTAAATAATGATTTTTAAATTCGGATTAGTTTTTTGTTATTTTCTTTACATTTTCTGAGAACATTTACCATAGTAATGTATATATTATTTTACATCATCAGAAAGAAAAGATTTCAAAACGAAAATGCAGACTTTTTAAAAAACCTGATATTTAGACACGAGAAAATTAGGTTCGATTGAAAATTAGGGTGCTTTTTCGATAATAAGTCAAAATAAGGAGAAAAATAATAATATTTTAAATTAAAAAAAAAGTGTATTTGGGACATAAGAAGAAGGCAATGTTTCACCAAATTTCGAGAAAAAAGCTATGTACATATTTGCATATGTTAAAAAAGAAACAAAATCTTGGTTATTTGAATTTTTTACATACATTTTGAGGGTATATCTTTTAATTACCTACTTACAACTTTTCAATAGGACTTGTAGTTTTGCCAGATATCGAAATAAACCGTTGTTTATCCTTAAAACCAGATCGCCCGTAAATTATCTTTCCTTTAGTTTTTGTCAATTCTCTTCCCTTTCCAACGGGTTCCATCCAACTATTATTTTCTTTCACTTTTTACCATTTTCTCAGGCTTCCGCCCTGGTTTAATATGCCAGACCGGCATTAAGTTGAACACCAAAAACGTAATGTAGATGAAACTCGTAGGATGGATAATACATCAACAGCAACCGCCGAAATGAAGGTTTGAGAACAAAAGGTAATACGAAAGAAGCAGCATGCAAAACTGTGACCTGGAGTAAAAGGTAAGATGACGACTTTAACTCAATCAAAGTAATTAAAAAGGAAATAATCTGTTTGATGTCGCGAAAACTGTCCATGTGGTGACGAAATTAGAATACATAATGTCCCCACCCCATTACCATCCTGAGGTTGCCGTAAAAGGCGACTAAAGAAAATAGCAAGTCTAACAACCTAGCCGAAAAAGAAGCAAAAGGCACAGTAGTCTTATTGCCCTCCAGGAACTGGAGAAGGCACGACACAAGAGTGGGTCATTTATGCTCATAAATGTGTAACGAATACTGATAGCGAATGCTCATTCGCTATCAGTATTCGCGAAAATATACCTAAGTGAAAATGAGATTACGATGAAAATGTGTAGGTACTAAAACCGTGAATCCAACGGCGTAAGCCAGTCTAACAACTTTAGTCATCAGCGAGCAAACCTACATTTAGTTCGATGGCACTTGGCTAGAGAGTCTTGTTTAAGTTTCCCCGTCACCCTTTTAAGCCGTGGGAACGAATGGCCGGATAAAAGACGGATACCAAGTTATCCGCTCTGCTAGGGGCGCCAACTCACGAGATTTAGCTAATATTAGCAATCCATTACGTACCCCGCACTTGTAAGCCTATTTAACTATCCCTCGCCGATATACGATAGCCGCACTAATGAAATATTGATGGGGTCTGATAAATTTTCCATTAGAACATTGTGTGTTGCCAATGTTAATCGGATAGAAGATGAACTTTGAACTACGTTTAAAGTAAAGTTATAACTACTACAAGTATAGTTATACTATAATACTACTAATTGAACTACGTTTAAAGTAAGTATAGTTATACAGTAGCGGTCGATTTATTTTTTATCATGCCTCACGTAAGTTATCAATTTAGTTCGATTAAGTTCTAAATTCTTTGTGTCTATAATGTCACTGGCACATTGGATTTAGAATACATATTGTCACCACCCCATTCCGGCCTGAGGGTGCTGTAAGAGCCGACTCTGGCCTCCAGTTGCATGGAGGTTCATTAGCCTACTGTGCCACGGTGGCCAGACGGGTTGGCACAGAGTTTAGTATTAAGTGTTCCTTCTCTTGCGCCTAGGTGTTCGACCTTATCATTTCCTTTTGTCGGCTTGTACGTCACAACACGGGTCAATCCTCTTGACCGGGACTTATTGAATGGTTTTTGAAGTAAAAACTTCATATAGCGTGGTACGCATATTTTCAGATGGGAAAAAATCATCATCATCATCATCATGCACATATAGCAGACCGCGAACACATCTAGACAAATAAAACAAAACATTTAATTCTATAAAATTTAAGGTAAATTAGATTATAACTTAAATATTATATTATATTAATATTTGATGACTGGCGCAATTTAGAAAATTTATTGTCATTGTTTTATTTGGAATTGATATAGTTAGTTGTGGATTTATTTATTTTTTGTATGACGTTATTGGCTTCTATTTTTATTGTTCTAGGAGTTAATGCATATCACTTTTAGAAATACACGTAGTTTGTTTTTTTGCAAAATATAATAAAGTGCGTACCGATCACAAGACAGGAACTGGGAAGTAAATCGCGCGGTTTGTTTTAGTTGCCGTTTTTTTTTTCACTTCTGTCAGCACTCCCGGAATGCAACCCGTATTTTATTCACCTTTACTCCATCTACTTACACAGGCAACGTAGCCCTCCAACCCGGCACCTCATAAACGCATCCAAATAACTATTCGTAACACGCTCGCCACATGTTGTGTACAGCAATAAAACCGGCAGTAAACCTTACAATCCTTCACCTAGGAACTTTACGAGTTGCCAGTGTCACAGCTGTAATGGATTGCTGGCAAACTAATAAATGGCGATGCCTCAAAGTGTCCGTATCCAAGCCCTTTTCGTATCGGAAAAACTTAAACAAATGCGACTGTGGCGAAGGAGGGAATTGGCATATCAATAAAACTGTTGCTATAACCATTTGTAACATTGCGAGCCGTTCAAGTGGAAATATTTCCATTCTATTAGGGTACTGGGCCACCAAACCCTCTGTGGACGAAAGTTGTAAGAATGTATGTGTTACTCTTTCACGCAAAACCTACAGAATGGATTCTTGATGAAACTTTACAATAATATCTCATAGTTTACACACCAGTATAACACATAGGCTATAATTTATAAATATATGTCTAAGTGAATTATCCAAACTATAAAGTGTAAAGTAAGTAGGAAAAAATCTGAAGAAACAATAGAATATCTATTCTATCATCTAATGATAATTCACCACGCGGGTAAAAACCAGGGAGCGCTGCTAGTAAAACTATAAAACATAGCATTTCTGTAGAAAATAATACCTAAGTTTTCAATTTAAATATATATTGATATGACGCTAATAATAACTTTGATTATTAAGTATTCAAAATTGTCACCACATGAAGCCAACAATAATCCGAGCACGAAGTGAATAACTAATATAATCTCTTCTTCTTTTAATATACATAAACGGTGTGCCGTTTTTTTTTCGGGTGTTAAATCATCTGAGGACTTTCCACATCAGCCCGGGGAAGGCTGGTGTGGGGCGTGTGGGACGTCCCCCTACCCACTGAACATCCCCCGGTGTACCGCCGCGCGTCCCGTGTCGTGGGCCTTGACTGTATCTCCACGGGGTTAGCGTGCGCTTTTTTATTGGTGGCTCCTTGTGGAGCACCCTCCTCTTGGAGCTCTACGACTCCGACGATGCCATGCCCGGTGCACGTAGCATTGACCCTGGGAGTCGTTTTTTAGGCATAATCCCGTCTCCACCACCCTTTTGTGTTAGTTAGTAAGAAAGTTATAGTTATATCACAGCTGCTTTAGTCCGTTGTTAAGAATAGTTTATAACCCAAAAGTATTGACCAAAGACAATTGGGTATGCGAGATCCTTGGTTGTTTTGATCCTATGTGGGAATGTCGTGAGACGCTGAGCGTCGTTAATTTTAGACATAACCCCGTCTCCATCCCCCTTTTGTTTTAGTTAGTAAGAAAGTTATAGTTATACTACAGCTGCTTTAGTCCGTTGATAAGAAAAGTTTTTATCCCAAAAGTGCCCTATTGACCAAAGACAAGGGGAATGCGACATCCTTAGTTGTTTTGATTCTATGCGGGCATTTCGGGAGACGTTCTGCTTTAGTTCGTAGATTCCATTGTACCATTTTAGTGTGTATACTTCGTGGCACAGTGATTTATTTTGTTCAATAAATTCGTAAATAGAAGATCGAGATCGAAACTTTTTCAAGCTCAAAGTCATTCTTGCACGTTTATGAGCTTGGAGGGTTGTATTGATGATTTTGATGATTATAATTCTATAACTACCTACGTCTTACAGCCGCGAATAACATTTTAATCAACATACAACCTAGCACTGACCTGCAAATTGCAAAAAACGTAAGAAAATTTTAATTTCGCGGGCTAACCTGGAACATTCACCTTAAATATCAACCACACACACGCGTAAGCTAAGCGCCAGTAGACAGGCAAACTAGACCATCTACTGATGACCTGATTAAGGTCCATGGAATTTATTGACCAGCAACTTTTGGAAGGGTTTTTTTTAATCCTGTCGGTATATGATACTGGATCATAAAAATACGTCCTTTTAACTCGTTTTATTTGGATATGGATATGAAAATGTTAATTTCTAATACAACTTTTCATCACTGGCATTTCTGTGCCTGACTAAATATATAAATATATATATATATATAAATATATATCCTTGGACATTTCACACAACGCCATCTCGTCCCAAGCTAAGCAACTTAATGCTTGTGTTATGGTAACGAGATGGATGATATACTACTTATATAAATTTTTTGTAAATACATACATATTATAGATAGAAATGACACCCAGAGCCAGTGCCTCTGGTTTAGACAAAGACACTCGCCCGACCCCGGAATCGAACCCGGGACCCGTTGATCCAAAGGTGGCACATCTAACCACTAAACCACCAAATCCACCTAAAATACCTAAATCTTGTATAAGACCGGTCCCATCTCCGGTCCGTCGTCTCAAGTTTCCTTATTCCATCATTATCCTTTACGCGCCATTCAATGGCAGCTAGCATTCACTCAACCCGAACAAAATTGAAATGGTTTGAACTGTACCCATGGTTATACGTTATTTGGAATCAGAACCATCTTTGAATGGCCGTAGCAATAATGGGGTCTATAGTTATGGGAAATCGAATACGCTTTCTCCATTGTCCCATGGAGAACTGAAGTGTGTGTATGATTCAATAGATCAGCAAAATACTCTATTTTGCTACAGTAATGTATTTACTGGATACGGGATTCGTTCGGCAATATCGTTACATGCAACAATATTTGTACTTCACCGTTTATATTCTGCATGCACTGCATGTTGACCTCGAAACCTCTGTGATGACAGGTTTTGATTAAGTACCTACTTACCTGAAGTTTACAGGCAAAATAAAGAATACTTAGTAACTACACCTGAATCAATCCATCACCGTTATATTGCAAAATTAAATTGACTATTAACGTGCTTTTAGCTATGTACTCGTACAATATTTATTGTAGAATTTGACAGTTCTGATAACTTAGTCATCAGTAGTTACTTGACTTCATGGATAGTAAACAATTAAGGTTTTTTTTAACAACGGTCGAATCCCTGGACAAATTTGCGAATTGCAGATTAGATCGTTAATACCTGATTATATAATAATAACAGACAATTTAAAACGATATAATAGGTGGTACCTACTATGAGTATGTGAGGAAGATATTAAATCGTATCAAAATATTAAAGCTTAAAACAGATTAAATATTCAACGCTTATAATGAAATAACGATGCCTTCACTGTAACCTTTTCAACCACATTACAAAAACAAAGGTGGCTTTGTCGAGCTTAATTAGCAAATCAAATATTCATTTATTCTGCAGGCCGCGGATAATGCTGGGGGATCGTCACAATATGGGGGAATCTTCTTAGTATACACTGTGGCTTGTTTTAAAAAAACAACATTGTTTCATGTTTAAGGTTTAAGTTGAACCATGTCGTGGTGAATTATATATGTACCATTATTCAAGTGACACGAGCTATTCCAAATTTAAAAAAAACGCGAACGTTTATAGTACAAAGGTTGTCTGAAGGAAAGACCATTGTACATCTTTACCTTGTAAAGCCACGTTGGCCAGCATGGGGTTTCATATTAAGTTTACCTTCTCTTGTGGTGAGATTTTCTGTCTGACTAGTTCCTGTGCACAGGATCGGGTGGGTGGCAAGCGAGAATGGGACATTGTGGCTAGAATAAAAAACTACTACTACTCATCCCATAAATGACCCACTGCTGAGTCGGACCTTCTCCAGTTACATGGAGGATTATTAACCTACTGTGCCACGCTGGCCAGACGGGTTGGCACAGGGTTTCGTTTCAAGTTTTCCTTTTCTCGCGGCTAGGTTTTCGGCCTTGTCATAACCAATTGTCGATTCTTACGACTCCCTCAGGATAGAATAGGGTGGTGACAGAATAAAAAAGGATACAAACCGAGCTTGACCCAAAACCACTTGAAAGCCCTGCCTATATTTATCGGCGTCTAACAAGGTCTACACATTGTTAAATGGCTAGCAAATTCCCTTAAATTCTCCAAGACTAATTTGCTCGAGCAAGATAATTTTCTTTGACAAACGATCGTCAATTTTATCCAGAATGAAACTCTTTGCTCCCCTCCCGTGCACCCGTAATTGCGTTAATCTCTACATCAATCATCTAATTATGAGAGCAGACGGAGACTATAGCTTGTATTTTACTGTGTGTATCTTATAAAATTTGTATTACAGTAGGTACGAGTATGTAGTTTACCCACTGAAAAGCTTGTAGAAGAGTTCTACTGGACCTACCTATTATACTACTGGTACCTACAAGTACCAGTAGTATAAATTTACCATCTACTACTACTCAGCCCATAAATGACCCACTGTTGAGACAGGCCTCCTCCAGTTACATGAAGGGTAATTAGCCTACTGTGCCACGCTGGCCAGACGGGTTGGTACCCTCCCTGAGGAGGGCCAACTCAGCAATGGGTCATTTATCGGCTGAGTAGTAGTAGTAGTCTACAGGGCCGGATTTAGGGGTCCAGAGGCCTCGGGGCAACAAAGGAGTGGAGGCCCACTTGCCCCTGATCCCTGATCAAGGGGTCATGTTACATTTCGAGGGGGGGGGGCGAGTGAGCGGATAATTAAGATTAATATAATCAAATAATCATGTATGTATAAAGTACTTTAGGCTGTAGGTAAAGGTAAAAGCGAAAAAAATATCAAAGGAAAAGATGTTTACTAGGTTTAAAAGTTGAAATATTTTTTTTCCGAAGTCTATTGTGGAGGCCCCGGGGCTTTCGCCCCGGTTGCCCCCCCCCCCCCCCCCCCCTAAATCTGGCCCTGGTAGTCTACCAGATTTCTTGACATTTTCTGCTCCGCTTTTTTTTCCGATTGGGTCTGTATTTTGTGAAATTAGTGTTCAAAAATAAAGCAACTTTTTCTTGTAATTATGATCACCAAATTGTGATGAAAGTATACTTTAAAGGGAAATAACCACACGGACCCGCCAACACCATTGGTTTGTTTTCAATAAACTCAAACTGAAATGGAACTTTATACTTACGTAGGTTTATCACAACAATCTCTTAAATCGTCATATTTAAATTACCAATTACATCTTCCGGCCCTTGTTTCACGCTAGGTGGTAGGTTCCATACCTACCTGTCATACACATTTTCTCATTCTCACAATCCATCCATATCTTTTTATCTCAAAACCCTTGCGTCCGCCCATTGACATTCATACTAAAACTACCACCGGTTCCGAATGCTGATCTATAGATAAAACCCGTGTTATGTAATTAAAGCCCTAAATAAATATAAATATCCTTGGACATTTCACACAACGCCATCTCGTCCCAAGCTAAGCACCTTAATGCTTGTGTTATGGTAACGAGATGGATGATAAACTACTTATTATACTTTTTTTTTTTGTAAATACATACATATTATAGATAGAGTTAACACCCAGACTCCGAGCCAGTGCCTCTGGTTTAGACAAAGACACTTGCCCGACCCCGGAATCGAACCCGGGACCCGTTGATCCAAAGGCGGCACATCTAACCACTAGACCAACGTTGAGTTGAATATAGAAATGTCTTGGTTGGCCGTCCGGTTTGTGTTATACCCCATATCAAGTGCTATCTTGAAGCCGAACGTCCAACGCCAACTAAAATAAGTTAGTTTAGCTTGCATAGTTATGCCAGTTTTTCATACATGTGCATCCACCGTCCGTGAACTAACATGTATGAAAAACTGGCTCAACTATGCAAGATAAACTAAACTAATTTATTTTAGCTGCCTGTGGACGTTCGACCCGAGAATCGCAGTAACATCCCTACAGAATTCGATACGCCCGTCTTCCCACGAAATTCGTAAAAGAGGAAAGAGGTGATGTTTGTTATGAATACTGTACAGGTACGGCTGTATGGGAATTGAATGTAACACGTTGAAAGGGGATCTTCCCTTTAGAGGTTCGTAAGTTCAACACGTCAATTTGTTTCCAAACTTCGAGAGGCGTCTGTACGTACATTTTGATTAATATTGCCAAGTTGTGATGGGTATGTCAGTTCATAAGCGTTTATAAATAATACCAGGTAATTTACATTTGAGTATGTACCTAATATGATTCTTGGTGTGAGTATTAATAACTCTGGTGCTATTTTAAATGATTTAGATTTTTAGATGCCAACAGAAAGTTATTTTTATAAATTTAATTCGTCTATAAGTGTGTTTGTCACTGTTTTCCAGCATGACTGCTGAGCGATATATTGGATATTTTTCTTGCTACGATTTGCAGCTTCAACTGTTATTGCAATACCTACTAACGTGGTATGTAATACCAACATTTTCTAAGAAAGGTATAATACCATTAAGGTGGTATTATATTTGACTTGGGACTCCAAATGTTTGCTGTCTGTTTGTCCCGGATAATCTTCGTCGCTTGATTATCTGGTTTCCATCATTAACTGACGACTTTGCCAATATGAGACAAGTGTTTTAGCAAGTTATAATTGCCATTTGCTATCATTTAGTACAGCGCAGGCATGAGTGGCGTTGAAATACAGAAGCCGTTAAAGGTAGCAGACAGCACAAATAACGAGTTAATTTACACTACCTGTGTAAATTAACTCGTTATTTGTGCTGTCTGCTCGATCATCGAAAAGTTCGCTTCCACTGAGGTTTTTTCGCAGCAGAAAATCCGATCTAACTATGAAAAACTGTACCTACATATATTGTTACCACAGAGTTGTGCGACGGTAGATGAATAACAAACAAAAAATCAGCTGAAAAGCGTCAACACAGACTTTGAAACGAATCTATACAAAATGAAGGAACAGCTTGGCAGCCGAGCTAATTGCAGGCCGCTTTCAAGCCGCATCTCGGCCTCACGGAATTGCACACAAACTAAAAAGAAAACTAGAGTCTAGCCGCGCCAGCCGACGGGCAATTGTTAGACACCACATTAAAGTCAAAATGAGCTGCGGTTGAACATCACTACTACACTATGTATTCTTGATGATGGCAGTTCACATGGCCATTCGTATCCGTTATTCGTTTTATGTGCGCCACTCTTCTAAATAATTGTTGTCTAAATTTTTTTACAAATGTTCTATCCACACATAGCCCTTAATATTCAATACTAGCTGCGCCCCGCGGTTTCACCCGCGCTTACTTATTGTCGTACCGCGGGTGAAGCCGCGGGGCAAAGCTAGTCTAAAAAAGTAGCTTAAGTTACTCCTTATAGAATCAGCTACCTATCAGTGAAAGTCCCGTTTAAATCGGTCTAGCCGTTCCAGAGATTAGCCGAAACAAACAGACAGACAAACGAACAGACAGACAAAAATTTTAAAATTTATTTCGGTCTATGTTCTGTGTATACTACTTACGGATTTATTAAAAAGTGGTTATTTTATTATTACTAACACACTCCAATTTTATTTATTTGTATAGATGTATAGATGACAGATACGTGTAATAGTAATAGCGCAATGAAGTGCCACCACGAGGCTCATTTAAACGGGCAATAGTTTACTGAAATGTATGGCTAGAATACAGTTAAATGCCAACAATATTACTGGCAATCACATAATTATTTTTGCCATATTTCGTTTCTTTTCGTACGCTCATGTTTCTAACATTATAGTTATATGTTTTACCGGTGGAAAAAGTTGCAGTAAACATAATACCCGTTTAGAAACCCTTTCAGATTTTGTAACGGTTTACGATAAGTTAAAAACTTATTTTAAACTTGGAATTTCTGTGATTATTTCTCTGGTTATGGCATTATAAGTTATCATGTCATGAACAACATTTTATGAAAAGTTCCTTAAGTATCAGTTGTAAGTATCGAGTATTTAGTATCGATAATTTCATTACGGCTATGGGGTTTCCGGAAGGAAGTTCCGGAAGGCGCAGTGCTGGTAGGCCTCCCACACGGTGGACCGACGACCTGGTTAAGGTCGCCGGAAAGCAGTGGATGCGGGCGGCCCAGGACCGGCCTTTGTGGAGATCCTTGGGGGAGGCCTATGTCCAGCAGTGGACGTCTTTTGGCTGAAATGATGATGATGATGGGGTTTCCGTTATACACTGTGTACGTGATTACATAGTAGTAATTTACATTGAATAGTTTCGTTCATATCAATTAATATTTGCGCTTGTCTATTAATACGAAACGGGCTTCACGAACCAATCAAGGACTGCTTTCCAATAAAGCTTACAGTGCTCAGAAACTAAAGGGCAATTCAGACTGCTTGGCAACAGCCGTCTGGCAATCACTATACGAACATAGTAAAGTACTATTAGTAACACATTGGAAAGCGCAATTGAATATTAAATATGTGCTCAACTTCGCTTCGCGTTAATACTTATAATTTATTTAAGTTTAATGTTTTCTTTTACATACTTTGCTTGGGAAATACTTTAGAAAATATACGACAGGCTTATTATTAATATATCAGGACGGTATGCGGCATTTGTCCTTAAATGATGTAGAACCACAGAACTATAGATAAACATTTCCTCTTCCTTTTAGTTTTTTGCCGGTCTTTGTATTTCCTTATATCGCCTTTTAGTCGTCCGTTGAATGAAATGGCTTGGTGGCACTATTTCTTCTAAACCCATCAACGTCACGCAAAAAATAATAAAATCCATTATAAAAAATTATTGGTTCCACATTTAAAAACGTAGGATGGTAAATTCTGATGAAGTTACGGGGAGAAACGTTCAAGGGGAAACAAAACGTTATTATCAGAATTCAATGCAACCCTTGACGAGGGCTCTTTGGGAAGCTTCTCACAGGGGCACTGGGGTATCGAACGAACCGCTCATTTGTTACATCGCATCGAGTCACCGGCTGAAAACTCCACGTGCGGAAATCGTAATTTCCGTTGCGCAAACTTTGAAAGTAAACCTCGTAGAAATTTCTGGAAATTATTACTAATGTATTTTTAAATGTACTTACAGGGGCGCGCGGTGGTAAATAGACGTTAGGTGGTAAAACCGGGTGATGTTTTGTCGCATGCCAGCGTGACGCGGCAACGCGTTACTGCCGCCGACTGACGCACGCGCGCCCGCCCTACGGCTACGATGCTACGCGCTACGGAGGGCGCGTTTAGACCGTAATTGTTCGGATTTGACTAAATTTATTTATGTGTTATTTATTTTTTCTTGCTAGGTGTCGTTCAAAAAATACCATATCTAAAGTGCCTACAATGTGACGTGGAAAATTTACGGACTATAAATAAAATAGTCCGTGTGGTAACGGACTTATAATACATAGTGTCACCACCCCGTTGCATCCTGAGAGTGTCGTACACCGTCAAAAGGATAAGACAAGGCCGATAAACTAGCCGCCAGAGAAGGAAACGTGATTCGAATTCAAAACCCTGTGCCAAGCCATCTGCCCAGGATGGTACAGTAGGCTAATTACCCTCTATGTAACTGAAGGGTGCTAGAATCAGCAGTGGGTCATCTATGGGCTGAGTAGTAGTAATTTAAAAAATGGAAATTTATTTCGCAACTTTTCATTAGTCGATACCGCGACAAAATTGTACTTCAGTGGATTTCGTACTGCAAGAAATATTATTACAGTATTATACTATAATGAAGGCGATTAAAATGTAAGCCTTTTAAATTAATGTTACTTAAGGTCTTACGTAAGATAACGAGGAACTAGCATAATGTAAATAAAATCATGCTGAGGAAGTATAAGATTTGGAATGAAACGATATGGGAACAATGTGTTGGAATCTTCATACAGAAATTCGATTGGTTACATTTGCTGTCGCTTGACAGAATATCCACATTTGCAACGCTTCGGTATAACAACATTCTTCAGTGTGTAGCTCAAATTCTCGCGGCAGCTATTACGTTAATGTTCCGGGGTAGATTTAACCAATAAAAATAAACATTTGCTTGCCTCCCGATGGGACTACCAACATTCCAAACGACACAACTTTGTTATTCATGTAACGATATTAAAAATACGAGATTCCCGCCGCTTTTAAGTCAGGGCCATAAATTACTCAGGGGAAATGTTTTAATTATAAATTGAAGTTATCACCGAGTGAGAGGGAGGTTAATTATCAAAATGAGCATATAACATTTCTAGTATTTTAGGCGCAAAGGGATGATCTTCCAACTGGAGAGGTATGTCCGGCTAGGGGTCGCAGCGCCTATCCCCCAATAGATGTAGTCGGGGAAATATTAACTGTGCGAATTGCTCTTAAAATTTCGCTATCGCGGTGTAGGACTTTTTGGTAAGTCTCGCATTTGTAGGCGATTTTTCGGGTAAAGTATGTAGCATGTTGGTTGCTACAGAACAATTATTAGCAGTAGCACAACACACCTTTATTCCTCAAAATTTCTAATGAAAAGGTTGACTAACGTGAGTGAGTGACTTGGCTATTGGGGAAAAGAAACCTCTTCATCAGGTTACTTGGGACTCAGGGGCAAGAAGGTATTGCGTGATCACTTAAAAACCCCCTCAACGTTTCTCGGGTACTTGGGACTCGGGGGCAAGAAGGTATTGGGTGATCACCTAAAACCCCCTCAACGTTTCTACTGCCCCTTCCTGGGCACCTCCAGGCATGCTCCACGATCCTGGGTTGGATCTGGGCCCGCCTCAGTTAATGGAAGCTTCCCAAGCTTCGAGGCGAGCGATTACATTGTATTCGCTCCATTCCATCCTCAGGGTGTCTTTGAAATAATTTGGCATCAAATTGACCTTAGCAAAAGGTACACTTGGAGGGGGTGACTTATTTGGGCTATTGCTCCAAATCTCTTTGAGATTCCAAACTTGATTTGGATAAAGTTCTGTCATAACCGTTAACACCAGTGCCACTATCTCTCTGTCACCCTGACGGAACTATCTGTAAAACACCCAAGTCAGGATTGATGGCTTTATTAGAGAATCAAGAACAATCTGAGCCACCTTCTTCTCTACCCCCATGCGAATCAGAACTGTAGGTACAAGCAATATTTAAGGGCGTGTTTATAGATGTAAGGCCGGTTTAAAACCAATTTATTTAATTGGTTTAAAACGAAAAAAACGGGTTTAAACCGAAATAAGCCATTTTTTTTCGATTTAGAACGGTTGGTGTTGACGACTATGTTTTTCTTAAAATATAACCACATTTTCTTAATATTCCAAAGAAGGAATAGAACGGAGTAGGTATTTAAACCTATAAATTGTAAAATGAAATGTGTGATACCTAGATCGGTACACTGACTTGGTTAGATTCTAGTAGGTGCAAGTCGACCGACCAAACGTTGGCATTACCTAGCTAAGTTATAAAAAACTATAGATAGAACTGTGTTGGTTGTTTTCAAAAGATACAATCAGTTAAAACCAAACTCACACACTCGCACTTCGCACACATATGCGACGTTGCCGTTTTACCTTAGGGCCTCCGCGCATCATGCGGCCAGGCCGCGCGGCCAAGTCGCTGCGGCCAACTAATTCTTCTACGATGTATATAGCTGCGCGCATTACGCGGCCAGGCCGCGCGGCCAAGTTTTGGTCGCGCGGCCAACGAAAAACATCGCGTTCCATACGCGGCCTATTGGCCGCGCGGCCTGGCCGCCTAAATGAGCGGGGCCTTTATGCGCGCACGGGCGGGCGACATTTTGTCTGATCTGTTACAAGTCTATGTATGTGTGCGTATAAGTATAGTATTGTAATGTAGATATAACGTAACGTCAGGTGACCAAATATTGTCGATAATTAAGTGTATTCTTTTATTTTAGTAGGCGAGTTTTAAATTGTCTAAAACGATTTATTTGGGGTTTTAAACCGCCTCATTTGGTTTTAAACGTATAAAATCGTTTTTTTTTACATCTATAGGCGTGTTACAAATTTGGTCTCACGCTAACCTTAAAGTTCCAACGACTGAAAAACCTACAGACTATGGTTGGGAAGAAATAGATTAAGATTCAAATTTGATTGGTTTTCTGGGACTCAGTAACCAACGTCGATGAGCAGAAAACCATTCAGCCTGAAAAAGGTATCAAACCTTTTTTTATATTTTTATAGGATCATGTTCTAATACATACGCACGCGGACTACTAATTATTCTTTTCATCTTTTCACAGATGATGATGAAGACATGATCGCATGTAACTCTGACAGTGAATCAGAGAGAGATTACAGCGACTTATGCCAAAGCGGGAATGAAAATTTCATTGTTATTTTAAATCAATTCATTGAAATACATGTTAAAGTTATCAGTCCCTGTTATGTATAAAAATCCACGGGTCAACAATTTTAACAATAGTCAACAATATATTACCATCTTCAATCAGTCCATCAGTCAGTCAGTCAGTTTCTTTTCTTACTGTAGTCAACCAGTCAGACCAGACATGATCTGTCAAAAAAGTTGCAACTTGCAACTTGGTTATTTTGTTTGTATGGCTTTTTACTCTTAAAATTCGTAAATCCCACGCTTCTAGTAGAAGCCTGCTACCACTGTTGTTACTGTAACCACTTGAGAAGTTAAACTAAAACTTTGTGGCTGTTCATTCCTTACGTGAAGTGAAGTTGACTTGTCTATTGGTGAATTATTCATTTCTATCACAATGAAAGCGAATTTGAGATAACTAGAAGTTGGCGAAGTGTGAAGAGTTAGGACATAGGTGGTACGGAGTTTTCTAGTGAACAAGAGATGGCGGATAGTGGTACTTTTGTGGCAAAACCAGCTAGAGGCTGGCTTCACCCTGACTCTGTGCTGGCCAGCGACGGAGTTACGTATGCAGTTAGAGTAAGTATTATCTTTCAGGATTTAAAATTTAACCTATATAATGGTGCGACCCCAATTTATTACGCTATTTAAAACAGTGGTACAAAAGCTAGTTAGAGTACTTGGCCACTTGTTACATTTTACCAGCATTATTGGGACATAATTGTGCTAAATTAGATTCTAAATCAAACAATACTTTGGTACCTTTTTGAATACTGAACAATTATTATTTTTGACTTTATTTGTATCTATAAAATAATGTAATAATTTTAGTAGGCATTCCAATGCAGGTATTTATATTGTTGGTTATAGAGTCCTATGACATGTCACTAAAGCTATGAAACTTTTACCTGCTATATGATATCATTTTTTCATGTTAGTCTCAGTGACTCATTAAGAGCATTGGTCATAAAACAACAGTTCTAAATTCTTTACCTATATGGACGGCAACTTATTGAGATCAATACTATGAAAGGTGAAACCACATAGCATAAATAAATAAATTCTTTTCCTAATTATTATTACATTGCCTTTATTTGTAACATATTCCACAAGTTTAAATTTCCATATTTAGAATCTTTAAAAAGTTTATTTGTGATTCTAAGCTAGAGCTGGGAGCTGGCTAGCAGCCAGCTAGAGGCTGAATTTTATTTAATAAATTGTCATTTATAAATCTTAATTAATAAAAAGATATTTAGCAATTGTGTGTGTACTTATATAAATATTTGTGTCATATTTTTACTTTGACTAAAATATTTATATGGAAATCTTTTGATAAGAGAAAGAACAGTCCTCATTTGACCATGGCTAGTGCAATACATGCTGAAACATCAGGCATTTAAAGGTATACTATCTTTACAATATCAATGTAATCCAGACTTGTGTCATAATAGTATATTTCATTACAAGTGCGGAAAGGCTGTCATTACAACGAGTTCCGAAAAATGTCTACCCGAGCCGAGGCGCAGCCGAAGGCGAGGGTTGACAGTCGGAACAAGTTGCAATGACGGTTCCGCACGTGTACTGAACTACTATTTTTAATACAGTTGCGAAAAAATGAAGCAATTTAATAAAATATTATAAACACAATAAACTCAACTAACTAATCATTTCTGAAAAATGGCGCCGACCGTAGAATATAAGCAGGTTTTTTTTTTCTTCACCCATTCTGGTAGGCAAAAGGAACAATGCCCATACTGCCAAGTCTTCAGTAGAATTTTTTTATTGATATGAAATGAAATTTAATTAGATGAAATAAAACACATTCAATCAAATCATTAAATCTGATATTGAAACAAATTAGTACGTAGTTTCTTTTTAGAAATATACGTATTTGCATGAATCATAAAAACTTCTATGATTTTTTTTAGTAAAAACTTCATGGTTGGTTTTACCTTTTAATAGACATTATTTTGACAGTTGGGAAAGAAAACGCACTAGTGCGGTAATGGTAAAGAAAAAGCACGCGTGTGTAATAGCCCACTTCCCGAACGCTATACGTCCCTGTAATATGCCACTTTTTGAGCAACTGTATTAAAAATATATTAAATATTTTATTAAAAGCAATTTGTTATCCTGACATTGTAATTAGTAACATCTTTATTTTCAGTACATTGGGTGCATGGAAGTGTTAACATCTATGAAAAAATTAGACTTTGAAACCAGATCACAAGTTGCAAAGTACGTATACACACGACAGTTCTGTTTATGAAATATTCATTTTCACAGTTTAAGTAGTAAAATGTATATTATATTTAATATTATTTATATTTATTCATTTGGAAACTTTATGTGTTACCGAGGGTTTGGTAAAATGCAGTGCCTACCCAATGCCAGGTGAAATATACTGTAGCCAGAGACAACTATGGAAAACAAATAGATTAAAAAAAGTTTAAGTATCAATACTAGCAAACTACTATTTTAAAGTCTAATAGAACATTCTTCATTCTTGAATTAAAATTTAAACATCATGACTATTATTGCCAGATTTTAGGGAATATATTACCATAGGAGGAGCGCTTGCCAAACAAACCCCCTTCATTATGTTAATTATACAGTCAGGCAAGACTTTTTCTGGCATATGATGCCTATGCCCTATGTGATATCTTATCCATGCAAGTTTCCTGTGCAATGTTGCATACATGATGTAGTTTTTTTTGGGATTCTGGTGTTTCTATGCTTGATTTCTTAATGCTGTCCCTTTTTGTGCTTAAATGATGTAGAAACTAACTTCCACCTTAAACCGCTGCTCATATTGGCTTCACATATAACCTAACTTAATCAGGAAAAATAATGCACTCCCATGGTGAAAGTTTTTTTTAATTGGTCTAGAACTTTCCGATTTTATTAATTACAAACCTACGACAAAAACAAATGTTTAATATTGTATCGTTGTATAAATTACGTCGCGACAACGCAATCTAAGCAACATCAAAGTTTACAGTATTATAATCTAGATGTTTCGATCAAGCGTATAGTATATGGTCTTTACAGGGAATGCATTGCAAGGATATGCGCCGCAGCCGGACTCAGATCAGCAGATAAGAAGCGGAGAGTATGCCAAGCGGTCACGCGAGCACTGGCTTCTAGACCACGAATGGCTCATTCCGGCTCTAACGTAGCTCTAACTATATCCTCGAAAGCCATAAGCCTATCTGCTTTAGAAGGCAACGAGACAGTCGCCCGACATGAAATGCCTCGAGTTTCCTTTGCTTCAGGAGGAGATACTGACTCACTAGATTTTGTAGCGTATGTTGCCAAAGCGGCGCCTCCGACAGAGTGGAGGGCTTGTTATGTGCTGGAATGTGGAGGGAGATTAGCCCAAGATGTCATAGCAACAATAGGACAAGCTTTCGAGTTGAGGTTCAAAGAGTTCCTGACGAAACCTTCATCGTAAGTATTTTTAAAAGTAACTGCATTGTTAAAAAATAATGAAGTGTATGTCTCAACATACAACTGACTGACAATGAAACTCACTCCGCTGTTGAAATTTATTTTAGAAAAGTAACGGAAATCTGGTTCGTATGTGTGTCTTATTCGGCCAGAAGACTATCCGACCAAATACCGAATAAAAAAAAACATTTAAAGTTTATTAATAATAGTAAAGTAAGATTTTTAATAATAGAGTATAGAAGTTTAAATCTCAAACTGCACTAAAAGCTCAAACTTTAACAGCACTTTCGTAACTTTCAATGACCGTGTTTGTAATCAATTCAATAAGACAATGAAACGCAAGTTTCACCTAAAAACGAAAGAGCCCGAGCTCCACGTAATTGCTAGTACAGTTCGCTTGTGTAACTAGTCGCCAATCGGCTATGTTAGACCGGATATTGGGTTAGGTTATAAGTGTGGCCGGATATTTGGCAAAATATTTATCCGTTTCATCTCTAATTTAGATGTGGCATAAAAGTTTATTGCGAACTAAAACGACTTTTGTTGAATGCGTCAGCAGGATATTGTTGCTTATTGAAGATATGTTTTCGTTTGGATGACTCATTACCATGTTGATAAAACTTATTGCCTTCCCAAGTGCATTATGGTTATAGTATGTACAACAACAACAATGTTCGACAACACGATGACATAAGGGGGCAACTACTGTATATATTTTTTACATAATATTTATAAAAAATAAAAAAAAACATTTTTTTAAATATTATATAAAAACCATAACAGCCCTAGGGGCAACTACTATTATTACGTGAGGTGTTCTAGAGGGGATGAGGATCAAGCTAAATCTTTCCAAATCTCACTCATCGGGGAGAAGGGGTCTTAGCAAATGTAACGTATTTTTTTTACGGTAATATTGTAAAATACTAGTCTTTAATAAACGTAATATGTTTATCAAGTCGTTTTTGTTTTGAAATATTTTTTTTTAGGGAAAATCTTACGAAATATCTCCAAGATGAGAGGGCAGTGTTATGACATTCTAAAAATGCCTCATGTAATTAAGTGCGCTTTTGTAATGTTCATTCCATAAACGTGTTTCTCTCATCTGGCGAACTTGCTCTCACTATGCTGTTTAGTGCTTTTTGTAAACAAGACCAATAACAAAGAGCAACTACAGAGTTTCTTGCCGGCTCTTCTCTGTAGAGCAGCTTTCCGAACCGGTGGTAGTTGGTGTTCAGCATGAATATGGGTGGACGGAGGTGTTGTGGGCGATGGTTTGAATTTAGGAGTGAGGCATTGTGTGTGATTGAAATGTGTGAATGTAGGTATGACGACTGATGGTTAGTGTGGAGACTACCACCTAGCGTGGGACAGGGGCCGTAAGATGATAATGTTATTTATAAATATGACGATTTATAAGAGTTTTGTGATAAAACCTACGTGAATAATTTTCCGTTTGAGTTTGAGTTTGTTAAAACTAATTGTTTTTAAAAAATGTAAAAAATGTTTTTAGCTTTGTCCGTGACTGTGTGTACCGCCTAATTTCCGAAACTTCCACTGGGGGAGTTGCCAGTACTTATCAAATGTAATTTCAGCTTGGATTTAAATGGAACACGAACGGCTGAGAGCTCAGCAGGCTCGGTACTTGAAGAACGCGAGTATTACAATGACTTGCCGGACAAGATGCCCCCAGAGCATACGCCGTCATATCGACATCCACCACCACCGCCTCTTGCCCCTTTAGCGCCGATGTCGTCGTGAGTATTTGAACATTTTATGAGATGTAAAGTAATAAAAAAAGAGTGACAAGCTGAGTTTCGTGCCAGTTCTTCTCAGCAATGGTCGCGTTCCGAGCGGGTGGTAAACTAGAATAATATATAATATTACTTTGCTTTGTATACATTTTATTAATACGTTGACAATTTGTAAGGGTCCTTTGCAAAATAAATTGTTTGACTTTTTCTTTGAAGCATAGTTGTGCGTGTGGTGACGGATTTAGAATACACAATGTCACCAACGCAAACCATCCTGAGGGTGTCGTAAGCGCCAACTAAAAGAACACATTAGGTAGACCACCGGAGGATTTCTATAAAGATAAGAGAGAAAGAAGAAGAAGGAAATATTTATAGAAATCCTGTGCAATTCGGCTTCCAGCATAGCACAGTAGGCTAATGTCCCTCCATTAATTTGGAGGAGGCCCGACTCAGCAGTGGGTCATTTATGGGCGGAAATGATGAAGGCGTAGCGGATACCGAATGCTCGTTCTCATCTTGGTGTTATCCAGTGCTGGGGAAATTGAGAAAAAAGAAGAATTAGATATATTTACTTACAATACTACTACAACTAATCAGCTCATAGATGACCCACTGTTGAGTCGGGCCTCCTCCAGTTAAATGGAGGGTAATTAGCCTACTGTGCCACGCTGGCCAGACAAGTTGCCACAGGGTTTGTACCAAGGGTTCCTTCTCTTACGGCTAGGTTACCAGCCTTATCAGTTCCTTTTGTCGGCTCTTAAGACACCCTCAGGATGGAATGGAACACTGAAACTACCACTATTATAATAATACTACTTTTTAGCCCCTACATGACCCACTGCTGAGTCGGGCCTCCTCCAGTTAAATGGAGGGTAATTAGCCTACTGTGCCACGCTGACTAGACGGGTTGGCACAGCGTTATGTTTCAAGTTTTCCTTCTCTTGCGGCTAGGTTTTCGGCCTCATTATTTCCTTTTGTCGGCTCTTACAACACCCTCAGTATGTAATGGGGTGGTGACACTATATATTCTAAATCCGTCACCACACGGAAGATTATATGTAATAGGTATTATCTAATATATCAAATTCTCGTGTCACAGTTTTAGTTGTCAAACGAGGGTTGCGCGGGGTGGGGGTTGCGCGGGGGATGGTTAATTATTTGGCAAAACAACGTTTGCCGGGACAGCTATAGTATAATAATAGTACCCAGCTATAATAGTTGAAATATTATTTCAGTTGCGAAGAAAGCGTGCGGCATTACGTGAACCAGACCCCACCACCTCGGACACCCCCCACGGCATTGCTGGCACCCCCACACCACAATGATATCTTTGACATGCGTAAGTTTTTACCTTAAAAGCATATTGAATGTGTCAGTTTTGCTTAAGAATCCACAGTGATTTCCTTTCGTCGTTTCAGCCTTTAAATTACCCACTATTAAGACGGGCCTCCCCCAAATTCTTCCTGCTTCCTGGGCCACGCTGGCAACACGGGGTTTGTGTCAAGTTGTCCTTAAGAAATCCTCGGCTACAGTTAATGGGATATAGGCGCGCGGCCCACTTCCAGATTTACCACCTCGTTAGCCTGGATGATCATTCCTTTGTCCCAAAAGAATAATTTTAACTAGCGACCCGTCCCGGCTTCGCACGGGTGCAATGATGAACCTCTAAATTTATCAGTTTCTCTACCAAATTATGGTTTCTTCCTCTTGAATCACTCTATCTATTAAAAAAACCGCTTCGAAATCCATCGTCTGTCCGTCCCTATGTATGCTTAAATCTTTAACTAGTGGTTAGATGTGCCACCTTTGGATCAACGGGTCCCGGGTTCGATTCCGGGGTCGGGCAAGTGTCTTTGTCTAAACCAGAGGTACTGGCTCTGAGTCTGGGTGTCATTTCTATCTATAATATGTATGTATTTACAAAAAAAAAATGTATATAAGTAGTTTATCATCCATCTCGTTACCATAACACAAGCATTAAGTTGCTTAGCTTGGGACGAGATGGCGTTGTGTGAAATGTCCAAGGATATATTATTATATATTTAAGCATACATAGGGACGGACAGACGACAGCGACTTTGTTTTATACTATGTAGTGATGTATTATTAATCAAATGACTATTTATTTAACCAAGAATATCGTGTTCTAGCCCCGTTCACGGCCGCTCCAGTGACGTCATCCTCGGCCGCATCATCATCATCCACTGCGTCGGTGTCCTCGCCAGGGGATGCCCCGGCCGAGCCGCTCTCTACGCAGGCGCAGGCGGCACTCCTGGCACGCGAGCCATGGTTCCACGGGCCCATATCCAGGGTTATGGCTGAAAAGGTACCATTATCTATACTTATACAAATAAATAAAATTGGCGTGTCTGTTTGTAATAATAAAATAACAACTTATTACTTAATGCGTTAGTATGTATACACAGTACATATACCAAAGTGATTTTATACCAAATACCGTACATACCAATACAGTACATATACCAAAGGCTGAGATGTATGCTTGTAACGAATAAACTCAAAAACTACCGGACCGATTTCGAAATATCTTTACCTATGTATCTTTATATTTAATGCTACATAACGAAATATCTTTATATTTAATGCTACATAAGCTACATAAGCCCTGAGTGACATATTTGTGATGCCGCTTACGTCGCCATGGGAACGTATTTAATTTAAAAAAAATGTTTGTAGTGTATTTGTTTTTATGCTCTGTTGTTGTGCAGATGGTGGTGGGAGACGGCGAGTTCTTGGTCCGCGAGTCTGCGGCGAGTCCCGGCCAGTTCGTGTTGACGGGAGCGATACGAGGCGTGCACAAACACTTGCTACTCGTAGACCCCAATGGAGTGGTCAGTTAACAGTTATAAAGTGCCTCGGGGTTGGTCCCCGCTTCGATTTTAGGATCTTTGTTTAACTATACCTTATCCGTTTTACCAAAAAATAAAAAGTAAACAAATTGTAAAATGGGTTTTTTGATTTTACAATGATCAATGTGGTATAAAATTATCATAGCAACTTTTAATTATTTATTAATAATTTCTCCTATATTCTTATTTTTTATATTACTATTCCTTACTTTTAGAAAATACACATAAAATACTTTATTTTTACAAATATCAATGATAATTATGTGTATAAAATTGTAATATCTAACTGACACTAAAAGAACCTAAACCGACAATGTTTCCAAATCTCTCTGGTTTTAATAAGCTGCTAAATATAAGTGTACTGTTCAACGTACTATTGTCGATTGCAAGGAGTGTTTTATTATTACGGTCGGATTATACCCGCCATGTTGTTTTTATTCTAGCTGAACTCGTTGTTTGTTTACATTTTATTTTTTGGTAAAGTGGATGGGGTATAGATGCGCTTGCTCTGAGTGGGTGTCTTTTGTATATGTGATTTAGTCCTACTAAACTTCACTAAACTATTAACAGTACTAAGTTTGTATGGAAGTGTGGATGGATCCTTGTTACTAGTTGAGTTGGCCTACTTTCGTTGGCATAACATTGGCGTACCTTCAGGAGCACCCTAGACTTGAGCATGTGTCGAGCATGATGGGCTAGCTTTTGTAAACATTTTTAACAGTTTATTCAATGTGTGTTGCCAGTGATGACATATGGAACAGAGACGGGGTCGCTCACTATGGGCTCCATCAGAAGGCTCAAAGTCACCCAAAGGGCAATGGAGAGGGCTATGCTCGGAGTTTCCCTGCGAGATCGAATCAGAAATGAGGAGATACGCAGGAAAACCAGGGTCACCGACATAGCCCACAGGATTGCCAAACTTATAGCTAGTGGCAGTGGGCAGGACCGACGCCCGATGGGGCAGAAAAGTCCTGGAATGGCGACCGCGTTCCAGAGGCGCAGTGCTGTTAAGCCTCCCACACGGTGGACCGACGACCTGGTTAAGGTCGCCGGAAAGCAGTGAATGGGGGCGGCCCAGGACCGACCTTTGTGGAGATCCTTGGGGGAGGCCTATGTCCAGCAGTAGACGTCTTTTGGCTGAAATGATGATGATGATGATTCAACACCTACATCTGCCGTGAATTAAGTATCTCATACACTTATAGACGAGGTTTCATTCTACAATCTATGGCGGTCGTTACACTAACCGGTTACCAGGGGCTGTGTGATTGGCCTTTAAAATAAATAAATATCCTTGGACATTTCACACAACGCCATCTCGTCCCGAGCTAAGCAACTTAATGCTTGTGTTATGGTAACGAGATGGATGATAAACTACTTATATAATATTTTTTTTGTAAATACATACATATTATAGATAGAAATGACACCCAGACTCCAAGCAAGTGCCTCTGGTTTAGACAAAGACACTTGCCCGACCCCGGAATCGAACCCGGGACCCGTTGATCCAAAGGCGGCACATCATGTATAGGGTGATTTATTACTAATAGAGTAATAGACGTATTTCAAACTAGCGACCCGCCCCGGCTTCGCTCGGGTGCAATGATGAACATCTAAATTTATGCATGTATTATACATATGGGTTATCTTATATCTTTAAATGAGCAATTCTTGTAAATCGATCTAGCTAGGAATCATCATCATCATTTTTTTTAAACTTGGAAGAAAAATAACAAAAAGTAGGCGTTTGAGTAAAATCGGTAAAATCGAAAAATATTATTCATATTTCATTATTTTATTAGTAATTCGTACTTAAATGTAATTTCCAAAAAAGGCAATTTATTAAAAAAAAAGACACATCCATCCAGAAAATTATGTATAATACATGCATAAATTTAGATGTTCCTCTTGAATCACTCTATGTATTTAAAAAACTGCGTAGTTTTAAAGATTTAAGCATACATAGGGACGGCCAGACGACAGCGACTTTGTTTTATAATATGTAGTGATGATAATGATGATTATAATTTCGCATAGGTAAGAACCAAAGACCGGGTGTTCGACAGCGTACCCCACCTGATAAAATACCACTGCACGAATGAACTGCCAATCGTGTCGGCTGACTCGGCACTGCTGCTGCGGAAGCCCGTGATCCGTACATCGTGAAGCGATATGCATTTCTGTGAGTACCCCCCCCCCCCCCCCCGACGTTTTTTTTTTTACTGCCAACTCTTCTCAAAGTTCAAATTTATTTAAAGGAACTAAAACTAGGGATACATAAATTAATGTGCGATAAATAGCTACATTACTGCTAGACTGTGTCGCAGCTATTAACGGTGTGTGAGTATGATTTGTCCGTGTGTTGACGGATTTAGAATACATAGAGTCACCACCTTATTCCATCCTGAGGGTGTCGTAAGAGTCGACAAAAGGATAAGACAAGGCCGAAAACCTAGCCGCAAGAGAAGGAAAACTTGAAACGAAACACTGTGCCGACCCGTCTGGCCAGCGTGGCACAGTAGGCTAATTACCCTCCCTATGTTGGGAGGACGCCCTACTCAGCAGCAGTGGGTCATTTATGGGCTAAATTGTAGTAGTGGTATGTGTATATTTGATTTCTACCTTTTTGGTAGAAAATATATCCTATTTACTATTGCAACACTGAAAGGAATGCGTAATGTAGGTCAAGGCGCTAATTACTATCTTTCCGCACCCCGAAGTCCACATACCCCGGCTATTCCCCAACATATATCCATGAGGACTTCCAACAAAAAAAAAGGTGATTGCCTCTTGCGTTCCTTTAGTAACCTCTTATTACACCCTAATTATCAGGGTTAAAGACATTTAGAATTTATAATCCTTCACCACACGGACTTCAAATATTATGATATGTTGCAAAACAAACTAACTTCAAAATGGAAATGGAAGTCACAAATGTTTTGTGACTTCCATTTCCACGTGTCGTAACGTTTACAGCAAGCTGTTGCTATTCTGTTGTATATGAATTTAATAACAGTTTTTGTGAGTTTCTTTATCTGGATGGAACGGATCATTTTCGAAGTGGATTTTAGTTTAGTTTTAGTTTGATTAGCTATGTAAACATAATCATATTCTTTAACTATTTCAGAGATTGCAAAACTACGTGAACTACGCGCTTCATGAATATGCGACTAAAACATATACAAATTATGCTGATATTAAATTGACCGCACAATCTTGACGTATTTATTTAGGAGTTAAATATTTAGTATGTATAAATATTAATGTATTTTGTACCTTGTTATCTACCATTAATTTCCTGAGGATATACTTAGTAGCAGATTTACTGATAGTTTGCTGACCAAACGGGTTAATATGTCTATGGTGAAATATAAATAATTTTGCTTAGCCTTGGCATAATTTCACGTAGTAATATAATTTATGACTGAAAATGAAACACTATTCCATAATTATTAAGATCTGAAAATGTGTCTAACATGAAATTTTAGGAGAATATATTTAATATATCTGCCATTTGCTTTATATTTTTAATATAATGTCATCTACTATTATATATTTATAGCCCATACATCACCCACTGCTTGTTGATCCTCCTCCAACCACATGGAGGGTAATTAGCCTACTCGCCAGACGGATAGGTTTTTATCCATAACACCCTCAGGGTGAAATAGGGTGGCGACGCTGTGTGTTAATCCGTGACCTCACTGTACATTTTTCATCGCCTTTCATCAATGGGACATAAATCGTAAACGGTGAGTTGTACAAAAAACTTTACAGGATACAAAAGGCGGAAAATTTTATTCTCTACAATAATGGTCTCAATAACTTTTGCCCTTAAGTGCACAGTTTCCGAGACATCGGCCAAAAACTTTATTTAAAAAAATTTCGATCGAAGCTCCACCTGGATCTGTCAGCATTTTGTTTTTATGGTCAGCAAGTAACCCTTAACCTAAAAAAAAACTAAATATGGATCGGAAATGTAGTGCGAAATTGACAAAAAAAACGGCTTTATTTACTGGCCTAATTGTTGTTTAGATCATTATAATTATATAGAGAGGATATTTAGCAAACACCTTGAATTTTATTAATCACTAGCTTTTGGGCGCGGCTTCGCTCGCGTGGACTTCGAACCCGTGCTTATCTTATGCATTTTTTTTTATGAATATAAAAGTGGTTATTGTGACTAAACTATGATAGTTAGATATATGCTCTCGCGGACTTTTTTGTAGATTTTAATAAGACCTACAAACTCGTAGTACTTCATTTTGTTCTATTGTCAATCGTTTTTGCAGCGCACGCATAAATAGGTTTTCGATTTTACACCTTGGGTTACAAAATCGCAATTTTCATACGGATCCCTAATTCTTTTGAAAATAAAATATAGCCTATAACCTTCCTCGATAAATGGACTATCTAACACTGAAAGAATTTTTGAAATCGGACCAGTAGTTCCTGAGATTAGCGCGTTCAAACAAACAAACAAACAAACAAACTCTGCAGCTTTATAATATTAGTATAGATTATAAACTTTTTCTTGAATATTACTATTATTTATGGTATGGAGTACTGTATATAACTGCATTTTGTTCTTATTCCATTTTTGTGTCGTGTCATTAAGAAATTAATCGAATGTAAAAATATACCAAAGGCTTATTTGGTTTGAATGAGCTACAGCAACATTGTGATTTGTCAATTATAAAATTACTTACTTTAAATAGAAATTGTATGTAATTCTAGTCTTCACCAAATGTTTATTTTAGAGTGAAGGCTTTTATTAGCATTTTAAGTTTAAATTAGGTTATAATGTGCAATAATGCCAAATTTTAAAGACAAGTCGTTCTTATAACTAAATGTATTTGGCTAAAATATTTTACTGCTCTTGTAAGTATTGCACTGTAGGATTATTTATTCTTCACTGGGATATGTAGAAAGCTCTCTTCATAAATAACATTTATTTTTAAATATTCACTGAATAATTAATTGAGACACATAGGTGCTACAATGGCTTACTTAAATAATTTTAAAATATAACCAAATTATGCGTAATGAACTGTACTGTACATAAATCACAAATCTTAGTATAATATTAATAAATATTATTTTACTTTACTATTTTAAGACTGCAATATGTTTTAATTACTTGCTTTAGAGATATATTTAGGATAATTTAAAAAACGCCTTTTATTGTTATTCTGGGTATGTTAATAATGTACATTGAGTATATTCCATTAAACATTCTTTTAAGCTACCAATATGATTTTAATGTTAGTAGATAGGATCGTTCAACAATAGTTATATATCATTAACCGCGTATGTTAACGCAAATATTATATTATTGACAAAATATTAATGTGATTAAATATATTTTGGAAAATGAAATGGCTTTTTATTGGTTTAATTCTAATGTGGTGACACTTTCATCCATTATAGATGGCCCTTTATGGATGAAAATAAAGTTTGTTCATTATTTCTTACGTTGTAATTCTATCAATTTGGAGGATCCAAATTGATAGAATTACAAATTATTATTGCTAAAAATACTTACGGTCCGCGTCAATCTTTATGGCCGGTCTGAATGTAGCCGCATTACGCTGAGCACTACACAAAATCAGGTATCAGTGGGACGTACACAGGGCGGGGAAGTAGGGCACGCCCCGTTTTTCACCCGCTACCGCCCTCGTCACCCGCGTGTTAGTGTGAGTGAGCTACGGTGGTATTGTTTATGAAATGTACGATGCGCAAGTTCGTACCCACGGCTACATTCCGACCGGCAGAAAAGATTGGTGCGGACTGTAGTTTTAGTTGTATTCCTCAGTAGGACACTGAGCCATGCATTTACAAGAAACTACCTTTCCCCTATCATTTCCCCAAAACAGATTTTGTAGGCTCGGATGGCTCGGACAAAGTAATTTTAATGCATCGTCTCGCCCTTATTTTAACCTATGCACCTATACGCGCTAGAAAAAGAACGCTTATATATTTTGTACCAGTTACTCCAAAAGCTCGTTTCGCCTTCAGTATTCCACCTTTTCTCTAGATTGTTATGTTGTTTGCACTGCCCAGCAATTTGCAAAAAAAAACGTAAGAAAATTTGAATTTCGCGGGCTACCCTGGAGCATCCACCTTAAGTATGAAAAAGAGTTAACGACATCTAGTGTGAAATAAATGTAATCTTTGCATAGCTTCACTTATCTATCCCGCCGAATATACAGTAAATGAAAAGGTCAAAAATATTCTTAAATTTCTTTATTAAAAATGTATTTTATAGTATAAACAGTAAGGTCATACATGGCAGTGATGTTATTATTACTTATAAATACACCAGCATTCGCCTGCACCTGAACAACAGCTTACACATCACAAACAACTACACCCTTGACACTTCAAAATGAATACAGTCAACATTGAAATCTCACTAACATATCAATAAAACTTCAGAGAAACAACAAACGTTAAAGAAGCGTGCACACTGCGAATTACTGACAAAATTAGAGTCAGCATCCATTTACTGTACCAGCACTGCCTGACGTCAAGAATTCTGTTACCGAAAAACGGACTTAGTGATGTGTAGCACACAGGACACTAAGACTGAAACGGACAACGTTAACAGTTATTTTGGTAACAAGCAAGGTTAGGTTGTGGTGGTTCGGTGCACGGACGCAGACTCGTATTTTAACAATATTTCGCGGTGTGCATATCCCCTAAGTGCCAAGAGTAAGCATTCCATCTATATACTGCCAACACTGAACTTACATTCCTTATCCATCTTAATTTTACACCAATTCATGAAACAATTTAATTTAATATGACTAATTTTAATACAGTTCAAATCAATGACAATTCATTAAATTTCATGATAAATTATTTTTGTCAGATCCCAAAAAAAAGTCAAGAGTCAAATAATTTAAAAAATATTTTCGTGTTGTCTGGTGAGGATGATTATCCAGATGTCAATTTAATATGGCTCCTGTATTGAATACATCATAGTACAACATATGTACTTAAAACATCAAGTGGCTACCTTGCTATCAAAACCGGTACAGTAAAAATGTTGTTAACACATATACATAATTAATACAATAAAATGATTCATGCCTATATTGCATTGAATTCCGGGTCCTTAAAATCCCGACACCTGTTAAACCTAACCAAAAAACGCGAAAACATTCTAGTACGAAGAAACAAATAGTATTATAGCAACTTGCCTACACGAGTTCATTATAACATTCTTTGGGACATCGCAGCACTATTCTCCGGACCCTGCTAAAACGTAGGATCTCCATCCGTGCAGTTACACTTACGACTACTATTCGCTAAAAGTTCGTCTAGAAAACCAAACTAATTGTCACAGTACGATAAAAATAAATAAATATGCCTCTATACAAAAATAATACATTTAAATGGTGAACACGTGAGCACTTGAGATAATGGCGAGCGACCTCCGCCTTCTGCCGGGAAACCTTAACACATTCTCTAGCTACACTACACTATCTGCTATACACCACCACGAGGTCGCCGCCGGGAGCGCGGACAGCCACCGCCGGGCGCCGCCGTCGCAATCCACTGCACAGACCACCTACGTCCGCATCCAAAACCGGCCATCGCACCCCCACCCTCAGCGATGTCTATCCGCCAAAACATGTATCCTACAATCGACCGACGCGGCCGCAATTGACTCGTCATAAACATTATCTCGCACAATTACAATAGTGATCGAGGAGCGTGTAAAATTTCCGCGGTACAAAATTACATTCTGTCACCAAAAATATTCTCGTCGACGCCACATCGGGGTAGTAAAATACATCTCGACATCGCGTCGCTACAGTCTATTGGTCCGTCGGACGCATCGGAACCGACCTCCGGCACCGCCTCGGCCGGACGGGGCGAACCCAAAGTGTACAGGCGCACGCAACCCGCAAGGGGCGCTCAGTCGGGCGTAGGGGGAGGAGGGGGCGCCACGTGCGGCGCGTGCGCGACGTGCGTGAGCGCAGCGTGCGCCGAGTGCGGCGGCGGGCGGTGCAGCGTGAAGGCGTCGTACACCTGCGCCAGCTCGTCCATGTGGTGCTCCTCGAGGCACAGGAAGCCCGCCAGGGTGGGCGCGGCGCGGCGCGCGCAGGCCAGGCAGTGCACCACGTGGCGGCGCTCGTGCTCGCGCACCAGCAGCGCGTGCCACACCTCCCGCTCGCACGCGCCGCAGTAGTGCGACGCCTCGCCGCGGGCGCGCCCGTGGAAGCGCACGGGCACGGAGCGCGCGCGCACCGCGGCCAGCGTGCCCGCCGCGGCGCGCAGCGTCTGCAGGAGGCACGTGCGCATGGCGCGGTGCAGCCGCGGGTCCGACACGCGGATGTTGCGCGCCAGGTTCCACGTGAGGTGCACCATGGGCACGATCGACTTGAAGTTCTGCACCTTGTTCCACTCGTAGCGCTCGAGCGCCAGAGAGTACTGGCGCGCCGTGAGCGGGCCCACGTTCCACGCGATGTTGTTGCACCATCCGGTGGCCTGCACCCAGTGCACGCAGCCCGCGTTCACCCACACCAGCTCGCCGGGCCGCTGCGTGAACCGGTACACGGGCACGCCGTGGGCGCGCAGCTCGGCCGGGTCGGGCCACCACGAGCCGTGCAGGTACGACAGGCCGTGCCGCTCGCACAGTTCGTTCACGCCGCCCCAGTACGCGTCCGGCACGCCGAACCACTCGCAGTCGCCGGGCCCGATGTTGATGTTGATCGAGCAGAAGTTGTTGTTCTCCTGGTGGCCGGGCGTGCGCGAGCCGGGCACCTTCATGTACAGCTGCACGGTGTTCATGCCGAGGATCACGTGGCCCACGTGCGACAGCATGTTGGCGGCGGACGCCACGCGCGCGAACGCCGGCAGCTTCTGCAGCTCGGCCAGCTGGGGCCGCCACTTGCGCTCGTCGGACAGGTCCACGTTGGTGCCGAAGCGCAGCATCCGCGCCGCGCGCCGGCGCTTGGCGGGCGCCCCGCCGGACTCGCGCCCGTCCGAGTCGGACATGGCGCCGCCCGCGGGCTGCTGCGCGGCGCCCCGCTCGCGCTCCTCGCGGACGGACTCCTGGAAGGTGCCCGCCTGGTACTGGGCGTACTTGCGCACGGTGGTGTGCGAGCGGTGCGAGGCGCAGGCCCACACGCGGCGTCGTCCGCCCGCGTCCCAGTTCTCGTCGGCCGACTGCATCAGCTGCGTGCGCACCTCCACGGCGTGGTCGGGCCAGGCCTCCACCAGCGTCTTGGTGGAGAAGAGGCCGAGGTCGAGCTTGAGCGCCGCGGTGAGGCCGCGCACCACGGCGATGGGGTGCTTGAGGCAGAAGTCCTGCAGCTGCGGGCTGAAGGCGTCGCGCTTGGACTCGACGTACACGTAGGGCGCCGGGGGCGCCAGCTGCTCGGGCGTGAGGCGCGGGGGCGGCACGGGCGGCGGCGAAGGCGGCCCGCACCCGTCGCCCAACACGGACCACGCCGTCGGCGGACCCGCGTTGTCCCTAAACAAACATGGAAACACGCATTACGATTTTTGCTACACGTGTTTGCAATATAATGGAATACGGTCAAGAACGACTTTTATACTGTTTTTTCTATTCTATACAAACGCGCAAGTAATTCTCTTAGTAACTAATAAAAAAAATCGCACAAATTAAATTATTCAAACCAAACGCAACCTGAGATTCACACCGCAAGAAAAATTTGTCACACCGTTAGTCGAATTTGTCACGATAAAAGTCAACAAAACACATCCATACGTGTCGCGTGTTTATCTCCTTTTCGGGATTATTTAATGATGATGGTAGTTTTAAAATAAACATTTATAGTAGTTTTCTAAAAAAAACCTACACATACATTTATTTATTTAACTTTATGCTATTTTTCATATTGGCGAACCTAATATAGTTTGGTTCACACCCTAAATCTAATCTGAAGTCTAGAAACTCACTTGCAAGTGTCCAATATCTGCTTGGCGCTCATTCCGGTGTGGAAGGAAATTGGTTTGAGCGGATCCGTCTTGAGAGGCTCCAACTTTACCACCGGCTGCCGTCCACCGAGCACCGCCTCATTATTGCTGGCAGGAATGGGCGTCGTCGCAACGTCTGTAAAAAAAATTTTTACAATAGGCTGTTACAATATGTAATGCCAGCAATACACGCTGGCCGAGCTTAGACCAACGCGAGCGTAGGCAATTTAATACAAGGCAAGTGCTACTGCCTACACGTTGGGCAAGTGTATCGAAACCAACTAGGCGAGCGACACCGAGCGATGGCCAGACAATGCAAATATACCGTCTATACGTTGGCATTGGCGTTCACTCGGCAATGCTAGGCCAACGTATATTGCTGGCTTAACAACGTCTGGCCAGCGTGGCACAGTAGATTAATGGCCCTGTAATGGGAGGAGGCCTGACTGTGGCATCCCCAACATACAGGACCGAGAAGAGTCTGGGGCGTCACAGTTGAATGCGTTCTCGCGAACCTGTGGCGTCCCAACCGGGGCGTACGTGGGTATACCGCTGCGGTAGTAGGTTTAGTATGTAGACGGGTTGTTTCCGGAGTCCCACAAAACCATAAACGCCGACCTCACCCGACGGGCGGCGGTATGCATCTAGCAGGACCCGCGAGAAAAAAAGGGTCCCAATGACATTTTGGTTGAATTTCAAAGTTAAGATCATAGGATAATAGATTTGCAGTATATAGTTCTTACGTAATACGGTGTTTACACAAATTGGCTTTTAAAAAATCTTGCACTACTTATTTTTAAATCATCAGGTGGTAAAACCATTGAAATCTGGCTGCAAATCTTAAAAATGCTGTTACATAAGAATTTGATGCGTGATATTTTTTTAATCATTGCCATATATTTGTGCTTAACTTAATATTCACACTTACATTTCTTCTGTAAGTTTTTGGATCTCATCGTAACATTTACGATGGCCAATTTTTATAGTATGTCAAATTAGACATTGACATTTAATGACTTGAATGGGGTTTATGGCATCTATCTATATAACAATAAGCAAAATAGTTCCAATGATCAACAAATATTCTTATAAATTTGAAAATTCGGCTAAACAACCGTTGTCCACAAAACCACAATGAAAACAACCAAAGAGGAAAAACTTCATCAGCTTTTATACCAATATTTATCCTGTGACGTTCGGGGATTTACCGCCGCTAATTATTATTCGATTCGGGATAATATTAATAGGGTTTTCCGAAACTAGTTAAATTTATTATTATATAATTAAATTATACGACTGTGCGAGCGATAAGGATGTCGTTTAAAATATATCTATAGGGCCTACAATGTGACTTACACACTCATGATAGTATGCGTCACCACCGCATTCCATCATGAGGGTGTCATAACAGCCGGCAGAAGGAAATGACAAGGCCGGTAACCTAGCCACCAGAGAAGGAAAACTTGATAAGAAACTCTTTTCCAACTCGTATGGAGAGCGTGGCACAGTAGGCTAATTAGAAATGTTTTGACTGCCTCGTTGGTCTAGGTGTTGTATGTGCCGCCTTTGGATCAACGGGTCCCGAGTTCGATTCCGGGGTCGAGCAAAAGTCTTTGTCAATTTTAAAATAATGGCGTTTATTTAAAAATATAGATTTGGAAGAAGCCCGCTCTCGGCAGTGGGACAAGAAGAACGAGTATATTGTTATTGTAAGTTAGAGAGGAAGCTAAAGTCGTAGTATAGCAGCTAGTGCGGTCCGCTTTAGATCTGCGCGTTAATCAAAGTCGGGAACTACTGGTCGATGGATGGGTGGCCTTTTGTAACATCTGATTCGGAGGGCACTTAAAGCCGTCGGCCGAATAGAATGGTGTTACAAGTTTGACATGTCTGCTCATCATGCGTCGTAACCGAACTGCCCGATCAGGATGTAGTTTTTGAAGTGAAAACTTCTTTAGCGGCGTTGAGCACTTTTCTTGCAAAATAGTATAAAATGTAAAACTCGCGTCAGGACACGTGACCTAATCGAACATTCGTAAGATTGTTGAAGTGAAACCCCTGATCGAAAATACGTAAGGCGGTTTAAGTGAAAACTTCAATATTCGATCAATATAGAATTTTAAATATTGAAAAATGTATAAGGGTCAGTATTGTAAACTTTTCAGAAATTGTATATTATTTGGTAAGGTTCAAGTTTTTACTTCTGCCGGTATTGCCGGAGTGCAACCCGTGTTTAAATTTTGTGATGTTTTATCAAAATCGGTTCAGCGGTTTCAAGTCCCTCAGTTCTTTGGTAGTGGCATCGGTGGTCCTTTAAATTCCATTTACTGCATTACTGGCATGAAATCGAGGAAAACTAAATCGACTAGCTTCATAATAAGGATATACAGGGTGGTCAAAAAGTCGTGGATCAAACGAAACCAGCGGTTAGATGGGGCCATCAGCAGCATAAAACTCGGTTAGGCCTACTAACCTAACCTTACCTAAGCGTGATCGTTTTCCGGACTACAGGGTCTTTATCATCGTTTCAGCCCATAAATGACCCACTACTGAGTCGGGCCTCCTCTAAGTTCATGTATGAATGAACTGTGGCCTTGCTACGAAAGATCGTCCTTGAAAGATATCAAAGCCACGCATAGCCATGTGTTAATACCTTTTTAGAATCCCTATTAAATGCGCCAAAAATTGTGATACAGTGGCACTTTTCTGTAGAGTATTTTTTTTTCACAGTGGGGTCCGAAGTAAGTAACAAGTTTTGATTTAAGAATTGTCTTTCGGAAAACTTAATGTTATCTTTAACACACCCAATAAACTACCATAAATAGCATGTCTAACGAAAGGGCTCATCAGTACCAATCTATTGAAAATTTTTAAAAAGATACAGGGTGTAGATTTTGTGAAATTTTATTAAGTTTTAGTAAAAAAAGGACAATTTCTCATAAAAACACAAAATCAATTATAACTATGCAGGGGTAGACCTTAGGGACCTCCCGTAGAACAATTTTTTGCTGCTGATGGCCCCATCTGACCGCTGCACGAACGGGCAAATCTACGAATTAGGCGGTCAAAAATACAATCCTTGAAATATGTCGCAGGTAAAAAAAAATGACTACCTGCGACTGGTGAGTAACCGTAGAACAATGGGTGACCCCACCCGCTTCCGCACTGGAAGCTCACGCCGAGGTATGTCAGTCTAAACTTGATCGTCGCTCTAAGTGTTCGTATTGCGTTTAGACATTTTGGGAAAAACTGCTATTTTAAAAGTGAATATTTTTATTTTGGGGTGTGTTGTGAAGAATATTGTGATGGATTCAGGTATAACAGGTAAGAATACATATATATTAATAAGTTTTATTCCAATGGTTAAAAAAAAATACAGCGTACTTGAAGATTAAAAACCATGCTCGAGATTGTTGTATTGAAATATATTTTTTTGTTTTTAAAATGGTTTTTGTTATACTTCAGGGTTCGTCCCATTGGGTTTGTCAGTTGTAACATAAAATAGAGTATTTAGGCTAATTGAAAACGATGAAATTGGCCGTGATCTCCCGTGAAATCAACATTTTCAACATCAATGAATGATGTAGTAGAAATTCATCGAATTTGCTAATTATTTATTTTCCTTTTTTAAACCAGTTTTCGTTCCATTTCAGAAGCTGAGGGTACCTCAGGAATGCGAGTAGTAACGCGTAAACACCTTTTTAACAAAATGCAGGAACAAGACTTGCATAATTTTGACGAAAAGTTGAATTATCTCGAGAGATATATTTTATCGCAAGATGAGTATTGTGAAGAACTAAAGAAGGAAGTGAAACATAAATTATCTTATTTGAAGTCTCAATTTAAGAAAAAGTGGATAGAAGCTCATAAAAAATCACAGCTTTTCCTTCAAAAGAATGATAAGTGGTTGCAAGGAACCTTTGAAATACCAAGGGCTAGAAGACGTTCTTCTGGTCGACCAAGAAAGTCATTTATAGATTCAAGTGAAAGGAGTAAACGCAGAAAAACAAGGGAAGTGCGCAGTGCTGTTGAAAAAGAATTACTAATACATGCTGCTCAGACATCCCTTCAAAGTTCTGGAGAGAGAATTGCATCCAATATTTTAAAAAACATTACCAACTCTCCGCAGACAGCTCAAGTATATAAAAATGCTTACAAAATAACCAAGCAGTGTAAAAAACAAGATCCAACAACTGCCCTCTCAATGTTTGTGGAAGCTGATCTTTCAAGGCGACAATATGAAATAATTAGAAATGGCAACAAGAAGTTTTATCCGAGCTACAAATTGTTACAGGAAGCAAAAAAGACTTGTTATCCGGCGAAAGATGCGTATCGGATAACTGAAACATGTGCTGAAATTAACCTGCAGGATTTATTGGACCATACAGCTAAACGTTTGGCAACATATTTAGAGGATGTACTTAAACAATTAAGTCCACAAGACCGTCACTCTTTGACCCTAATTTCAAAATGGGGATGTGATGGGTCGCAACAATCACAATACAAACAAAAAATGCAAGATAGAGATGCGAGTGACAGCAACATTTTCCAAAGTTGCTTTGTTCCGCTACAGTTAATATGTGGTTCAAACAAAAAAGTTGTTTGGCAAAATCCAACTCCTTCTTCGCCACGATTCTGTCGACCAATAAGGATCCGTTTTACTAAAGAAACAGTGGATAACACTAAGTCTGAAATCGCAAATGTCGAAGAGGCTATAAATGCATTGAAAACCAGTGAATTCGTGCTGAGCGAAATGTTATTAAGTGCAAAGCACGTCATGACTCTGACTATGGTTGATGCAAAAGTGTGTAACGCTGCAACTTCAACTACTTCAACGATGAGATGCTTCATCTGTGGTGCTACATCAAAAGAATTTAATAACCTCGATATGAAGAAAACTGTTGATAGCGACGCATTACAGTTTGGCCTATCCGTGTTGCATGCTAGGATTCGGTTTTTTGAAAGCATACTTCATTTGGCATACAAGATTCCTGTTCAAAAATGGCAGTTAAGGTCGGAAAATGACAAAGACATTGTCAAACAGAAAAAGGCAGAAATACAAAAAAAATTTAGAGAGCAAATGGGCCTACTAGTAGATGTGCCGAAAGCTGGTTTTGGCAATACCAACGATGGCAATACTAGTAGAAGATTTTTTGCCAATCCTGAAATTGCTGCTGAAATCACCGGCGTGGATTTAAATCTATTAAAACGCTTGAAAGTGATTTTGGAAGTCATATCCAGCTCTTATAAAGTAGATTTAAAAAAGTTTGCTCTATATGGGTATGAGACTGCGAAGATTTACATTGAATTATATCCCTGGCATCCGATGACACCCACGATGCATAAAATATTAATTCATGGCGCAACTGTCATGGAAAATGCACTTTTGCCTATAGGTTTATTATCTGAAGAAGCAGCAGAGGCGCGTAATAAACATATTCGACTGTATCGGCAGGATTACGCTAGAAAATTTTCTAGGGAGCAATGCAATTTAGACGTAATGAACAGATTATTGCTCAGCTCTGATCCCTTGATATCTAGCATAAGACCAAAACCTAAAAACAGGTCTACGCCACATAGCGAAGAAGCAATAAAAATGCTTATGTCAGCTCAGCCCCACACGGCTGAAGAGAATTCCTCGGACGAGGAAAGTGGCATAGAAGGGCCTGACAATGAAACGAAAGGTTTCAGCTCTGGTGAAGAGACGTGGGACTCCTCTTCCTGATTTTTTTTTGTTTTATCAATAAAACGTGATTTTTTTTATGAACAATTGATTTTTTCGTTCACCAAAAGCTTATATAATTGAGATATAATAATTATAAACTATTTATAATACATAAAATAAAGAAAATAATTTTGACCGCCTAATTTTGATAAATGCCCCACTGTGCGCTGGTTGCGTTTGATCCACGACTTTTTGACCACCCTGTATAATAATAAGGAAATAAACGGAATATGTTACTTACTATTACTAATAACTGGCTCCTTCTTGACCTCAGGCTGAGGGTCTGAGAACCTCTTCAACAAGTCTTCGGCCAGAGACTCGGCGCTATCGCCGGTCGGCCCTCCTTCACTCTTGGTCACCTGTTACAAAATAAACTTTAGCACATTGATTTAAGGTGCACGTTGCCTAAATCGTAACAATCCTAAGCCTGCCGCCATTTAGAGGGAAATAAGTTATGTTGTTTACAAACCGCTCGTTGTCTCGCCGCCTGCGCCAGTCTGTATTGTTGTAGGAGTTGTTGCATCAATGTCTGTAAAAGAAATAAAATATGTAGATATATGTAAATATAAATTTAATTCCATAAACACTAACTTAAGGAATAAAACAAGACTAAAAATACCAATTAACCTAAAACTTAAATACTAAAATATATTATCTAAAGGAGTCCCTTAAGGCAAGGTTCCGTAGATACTGGCAGCGTTCCCCCTTTGAATCGCTAGACTGATTCTTTGTCCGAGGTAGCTACCAGCTCTTGGGTCTCCTGTGATGTCGACTAACCTTTTTGCTATTTCCTTAAAAAGGCTTATAGCGCTAGGACCCCACGGACCAAGGGTCTCGACACCGAATGGGACAAATTCATATTCAGAGCCTAAATAAAATATTATGTAATAAGTACGAACGCCCGTATCAAATTTAAATTCAATCCATCTAGTCCCCCAGTCATCCGTCCGTGTGGTGACGGATTTAGAATATATAGTGTCACCAGCCCAGCAAATGACCCTCCCAGTGATGGGAGGAGGCCCGACTCAGCAATAGGTATTGTACAGGCTGAGTAGCTTAGAAGACGCAGTAAATCATAGCCAGGTCAGTATGCATAAAATTATCAAAATTATCAAGACGGCGAGTGATTGCATCGCGCCATTGAAACAAAACATATTTACCAGTACCAGTTCGGTCCTGAACTCGCTTTTAATTGTTTATTGACTACATGTTCCAGACAAACAAGTGTAGTGAGTATTATTTATCAATGATATTACTCACTCGATATTTACATCACAGAAAAAAATTTAAGCAGTAACTCAACTTTATATTGACCCAGTGAATAATACACTCACACTACGATGCGTAACGCGCACGACGACATATACATACACAGATAATGTAAACGGTCACAAGTAAAGATAATTTTAAAATATTGGTGACGCGCCAAAAATAATTGTGTGGTAATTCTCTCTCAGCAACTTTATCCTAAGGTATCTACCCCATTTCATCCTGAGGGTGTCGTAAGAGTCGACAATAGGAAATGACAAGGCCGAAAAACCTAGAGAAGGAAAACTTGTCACTAAACCCTGTGCCAACCCGTCTGGCCAGCGTGGCACAGTAGGCCAATTACCCTCCATGTAGTTGGATGCCCGAGAAGTAAGTAAGCCGAATACATTGCTCAAGTTATTCGGCGTAGAAATTTACGAAAACCAGTGGTCCTGTTTAATTGTACCGTGTGTGGTTATGTGGCGGTGATTCACCGCGTGAATAACCTATATTCGTTTATTCTGCCCAGAAATTAGGTCATTCGTGCAGTGAGCGAAGTCTTCGTAGAGCCCTTCAATGGGGGACGCGTGCAAATCAATAAGGGACGAGTAGGGGCTTTTCGGCTTTATTCACTAGGTAATAAAGTCGTGTTTCGGTAGTATAGCTATAGTTCCGTTTTGTTCTAATAATAATAGTACCATATTGATTTTATAATAATACAAACGCAGTGAGTGAAGACGATTAGTTCCCTTTTTGCCAATTTCAACATTTCAGTTTGCGTAGCAATCAAATCAAAAGTAGGTTTTCATGATTATTATACATAGGTACATGAAATTACATTATTTACGCATTTAAAAAAACGCGGAAAATCTATACTAACATTTTAAAGAGGAAAGATTTGAATGTAAGTATAAGGGTAAGGTAACGAATTGGATCATAAAGTACTGGACCGATTAAAAAAACCTTTCACCATTTGAATGCTACAATATCACTGATTAATTTAGGCTATTTATTCGTTAAAAATGGTTTAATTTTAGATTAGTTATTTTTAAACTAGAATTCTAAACTTAACTCTTTATTGAATCTCTTTCTTCCAATCTAATTGTGCAGTATCGAGCTTCCACCATTTTGGTCGAACACTACAGAGTGTCATATCTAGCTTCCATTTTATTTCTGCATTCAAGTTTTCTGGCCCTCCCTTTAGTCAAAGAGACAGCCTTTAAAGCACAAGTTAAAGCTTATTATTTAATTCATCAGTCAAAACCCTAACACTACAATCATTATTTCTACTTTATGCCCTAAAAGTTATTGGTGTTTTCGAGGACGAAAGAGCTCACAAAGACTGCCTGAAAAAGAAATAACAGCTTTAAATATGTACTTGTTGTTGCGGAGAAAGACTATGCGCGTTCTTCTGCAGGCAGTGCAGCGTGTGGAGCTGTTGCTGCGTCAATGGTGGGGGTTCATCTCGTTTGGCCCCCGCGGCCCCTGCCGGTATGGCCGCGGCGCCAGTTGCCCCCGCTCCGGGGTACGGTGGGGGCGCTGACTTGGGCGCGCGGGCTGACATCTCAGCAGATATTGGAAGGTTCCACGCCTCTTCGATTGAAGGCAATTGACGACGCCTGCCAAAGAAATAAATCTCGTTATGGTAAAAAGTTTATATTTATCAATGTTTAGTTTAAAAATTGTATGCTAACTCTAATAAGCTTTCTAAATAATACAAACTTTGCCTTTTTACAAATCTTTGTTGATTAATTATATCAAGGTGTCTGCCAAACTACTTAACCTCCACCAAATTGAATAATATTTTCATGGAACAAATCTGAAACCAATACCAATCGAATATTTTCGGATCGGGTCGGAATTTTGGAAATGACAGACTTATGCGATAACAAACATATCAGTAAGTAAGTAACCGAATTGGGAACCTTCCTATTTTTGAAGTTGGCTATAAAGAAACGTGTGGACTCACTTTCCAGTGACCGACGGCATCGGTGCGTGCGCCAAGTGCGCCTTCAGAAACGCCAGCCTCTGCCGCAGCGCCGAATGGGAGGCTGTGGCCGCGGCGCCTCCGTTGGTGTAGCACGCGAACGCATCGCGAGGCATCTGACAACTCTCGTAGAGACTGCCGAGGTTGGTCCACGCCGCTGAGTGCCCCTTGTCCAACTGAACGGCGCAAATGTACGCTTGCAATGCGTCCATAGGCTGGTTTTGCTGCTGGTATAGCACGCTATGGACAAAACGATGACTTACAGCTAAATGTTAAACAGTATCATCAGCACATCCCATAATAGATAGACTGCTGAATTAGCCGAATTAGTTGGCAGTTAGTTTCGTATCAAGTTTTCATTCTCTTACGGCAGAGTTCACGCACACACGCGCATCATACTTGTAGTGCCGTGGCGAGGTTGTTTGAATCTTTATCTCTGTACGTTTATTTACTCATGTGGTTACTGGTCTTATCATTTCCTTCAGTCTGCTCCTGCGACACCGTCAGGATAGAACTGGGATGTGACACAATGATTTTCGAAATCAGTCACCACCCTGACTAAATCAACCTTTATTTAGCATATTATGTGACAAATGACCGACTGACTAATGTGAGATTTTAGTCGTAATTTTTCCTTTAACAAAATGTCCACATACAGATTTAAAGCACAAAATCATAAGGGACAGTGCCATTAAATATAAAAATATCTCTATAAACTCAATAGCACGTTTCCACCGAAAATATTTTCTCCAAAAGTATTTATATTAGTCATCTGTGAGATATATCGAAAGCCAATTAGCACGAGGTTGCTAAAACTACGACGATAAGTCAACCGGACATCCCATTGCCGCGCGCATATCTACACATAACGGACAGATATCTGCGACGAATATGGAATCATTACTGTTTCTTTAGTCATTTGGTGTGTGTACGCAGTCTATCTATCAAGGTATAATAAGTATCCATAATGAAAGGCTAGTACCGCGGCCTTATCATTTCCTTCTGTCGGCTCTTACGACACCCTCATGATGAATTGAGGTGGTGACACTATGTATTCTAAATCCGTCATGGAATCATAAAAAAAAAACAGACATATACCGGAACACTAATTACTAAACTTGTAGGGTAATAACTACTGTACCTATTAGGTTTATTGCCATTTAAATACATGTTTTGTAATTAAGATCCGGTTCAGTAATCGACTGAATTATTCCTTTCCGTGACACATTTAGAACACACAGTGTCACTACCGCATTCCATTCAGAGGGTGTCGTAAGAGATGACAAGGCCGATAACCTAGCTGTAAGAGACGGAAAACTTGAGACGAAACCCTATTTTTTTTTTGTCGCTGGTGTAATGCTTTATGCAGGTTTTTTTAAGGAGGTAACCCTTCTGGCCAGCGTAACTGGCCTTCATTTAACTGGAGGTGGCCCGACTTAGTTGAGGATCATGAATCAGCTGAGTAGTCATCGTAGTGGTATTCCTCTGACTACCCACGAACCTACCTACTTCGATGTATACAACGTCCACCCCGTATATTTACTTGTGAAATGTGAACAGACGCGTGTATGTTTATTTTGAAGCATTCACTGCAGCAACGTCTCGCCGAGTCGAAAACAAATGGGGCGCGCAACTACTGTCTCACTCTAATGGCGTTGGGGGCCATTAATTATGCGTTTTATTCATCCACACTACACTTTACGAACGTTTGAAGTTTTAATAATAGTCGGCAGTTAATTTTGTACAGTCCTCGCCGAACTTTATGGCCGCTCCGAAACTAGCCGCATTACGCTGGGTGCACGCGGGATGGAGGCAAGGCACGCCCGCACTCGCCGTCTTCTACCCGCAAGCGTCCTCGCCTCCCGTGCGTTAGTGTGAGTGTGCTACGTTCGTATTGGTTATGAAATATACGATGCACAAGTTCGCACGTGCGACGGCTACATTCATAGCGGCCATAAAGATTGGCGATGACTTTAATTTCGTATACTATCTTACCCAATAGAGCACCACGTGTCAGCGTTGCCTTCCGATTTTTCCACAGAGTTTCGGTACGCTATGAATGCGTCGTGGACTTTCCCTTGGGCAGCGAAGCATCTGCCAAGCAGGTAAAGGCCTGCTCCGGAGTCTGGTTCAGCAACAACAGCCCGCTGGAGACACCAGATGGCGGCCCTTGCACGCGCCGCCGGCTCACCCAAGGAAACGCAGCGGTGATACAGCCAACCTTTTATAGGAACAATGAAATCTGGTAACTAGCTATATCTGAACCAGTTCTAATAGCTAACAATCTACACTTATCAAGATTACATAAATATCAAAGTTTATTCTTTGTCAAACGACTATGATGCTAAGCCGTCTGAGATCCTGACTGGTGATCATGTAGTAAGGGGTATGTACTCCTGAACTAAAGAACCCGATATGATTAAATTTTGCCCAAAGTTTTATTTTACGAAAAAGAGTCACCACTGTTCGATACCCACAACTGAGTCGGGCATCCGGTTGGCAAGACCGGTTAGTTGGTATCAAGGATTCCTTCTATGCAGCCAGGTGATCTGCCTCTTGCGGTCCTCTTTTTGTTATCAGTGACTTGAATGCCTTTGACCTTGGGCTGGCGTGATGGAAAGCTGACCCTCTATGGGTGGCGTGATGACCCTCTAAGATGGAGCAGGTAATTCAAGGAAATGCCCTGTCGGGCACCGGCTGTCACATGCACACGACGAAACACAGTAAAGCTATGCGAGCGGACCATTAGCGTGCTGGGTTTTGTTGACGTTTACATCATTTCCCTCCGCTCCTTTAGCTGCCTCTTACGAGTACCAGTAATTAATTATAATAATAATCAGTGGCTTACCGAGCAAACTAAAATCTCGAGTGATAAGGAAAATGAACATACGAAAGTCGTATTTCAATACTAGAACGAAATCGTGACTGAAGAAAGAGCACGGGTTACGGACGCTATGTTCAAATGGTTGTAACATAAAGTCGTCTTAAGAGTCGACAATAGGAAATAATAAGGCCGATAACCTAGCCGCAAGCGAAGGAAAACTTGATACAAAACCCTATGCCAACCCGTCTGGCCAGCGTCGACAGTGGGCTTATTACCGTCCATGTAACTGGAGGAAGCCCGACTCAGTAGTGGGTCATTTATGGGCTGAATATTAGGTGAATGCTTTCAATCATAATATTGCATACTAATAAACGTCATTTATACTGTACGCCTTCCGTAAAGAGAAATGAGGTCACATGAAACGTCACAATTACAGCTGTTGATATAAGATCGATAAAGTCACGTACTCTACTACAAACTGCTCCCAATTATATATTAACCTCAGTCTTAATTTTAAATTACGAGTTAGGACATATTTGACAATGGATATCACTGCTTAAATTTTTAACGCGATATAACTATCTAATTACAAATTTTGGCCTAGGACGCGATGTATAATCGATCAGTCACTTTCAAGATTGTAATATTAGTATTAACTTCTCAGCCCATAGTGACCAACTATTGAAGTTGGCCTCCTCTACTATTACGGAGGGAATTTATTCTGAACACGCTGCCCAGACAGAATATTAGTCTTTGTCTTGCTAGGTTGTTTAAGAGTGCGATCAGTGTTCAACAGTGGACAGTCGCATCTTGCGTTCCTTTAGTCGCCTCTTACCACACCTCACCCTCAATGTGGAACGTGTTGGTGACATGATGTATATTCAATTAACATGAACATTCACGATATAATCTGACCTTGTAATTCATTTGCACTCTTAGTATGTTGGAAGTCCGAACCATATTGGGTTGCTCAATATAAATAACACAAGAAACGCAGATAGGGTGCAGATCACGTCGATTGTGAAAGTCTACTTAATAAATGTTAGATCATTTTATGTAATTGTTTCTGGAGTATACTGGCCGGTTGCGGTCGATGACGATATGAGATCTGTCACATTTTTGCAGTTGTCAATTAAATATTGTCCGAACAATGAAACGTGTTTTCAATAATTTCTATTTATATCAGCGGTTATATTAGTGGCGACGAGGATAAAAAATTATTGCAAGATGTCCTTAGGAAAACTGGAGGCTTTCAGAGTGGATTCCGGGGACTGGTCGCAATATGTAGAGCGTTTAGAGATGTACTTTAAAGTTAACGGCGTGAAGAAGGATATGTGGCTGCCTACGCTTATTGCTGTGATGGGTGAGCAATGTTACGCACTTTTAAGCAGTTTAGCCTATCCTGGGAAACCGACTGAATTGTCGTATGACACGGCCGTGGATACTTTGAGACATCATTTGCAACCTCGATTTTCAATTACCGCTGAGAGGTATCGTTTCAGGCAGCGTAGGCAGAAAGCCGGTGAATCGATTGCCCAGTATATTATGGAATTAAAGAACTTATCGAAGTTTTGTAATTTTGGATGTTCCTTGGAAGAAAATTTGCGTGATCAGATGGTTTGCGGCATCGTTAATGATGTATTTCGGCAGAGGTTATTCGCTGAAGATAATTTAGATTTCCACTCTGCTATGAAATTAGCTTGCGCTTTAGAATTAGCTGAGCAAGATGCGGCGTCGGTTTGTCGCCCGGACGCACAAGTTAACGCTATGAAGCTGAGACCTAAAGGGGGGAAGAGCGTTTCATTTTCACGTGCTAGTAAGAGTGGTGTTGGGAATTGCACAGTATGCGGGTCCGCAGGGCATGTAAGCGTTCACTGCCGCTATAAGCACTTTATTTGTAGTAAGTGCAAAGCAAGAGGTCATCTGAAGAGGGTGTGCCCTCATAAAAGCAAAGTGAATCATTTTGAAGCTGATTTAGATGGCCATGAAGATTATACTGCTGATGACCAATTCCAAGAGAACACTAGTTCTGAAGAGTTGGAAGAGGAACTGCATCAAATGAGTTTAAGTAGTTATAAGCCGGTGAGTTTGAATGTAGTTGTTGGTGGAGTACTTCTTAAAATGGAAGTTGACACTGGTTCAGCAGTTTCTTGCATTGGTTTTGATACTTTTAAAAGATATTTTTCCACGTGGTCACTGGAAACGAAACATAAAATGGTTTTTAAATTTTATAATGGCTATACAATTAAACCTTTAGGTGTGTTTAAGCCCTTGATACAGTATAAAAATACGTCTAAAAATTTAGAGTTATTTGTCATTGAAGGCGGTACAACTTGCTTACTCGGTAGACAATGGTTATGTGAACTGAAAATTGAAGTACCATATTTTATAAACAATGTAAAGGAGTTAGTCGATAAATCGGTAACCCATAATTTAAACATTATGCTTGACAGATATAGCCAGTTATTTGATGGCAAGCTCGGGCTTTTCACCGGTGGTAAGGCGCAGCTGCGGGTGCGAGACGGAGCGACACCAGTGTTTTGCCGGGCGAGGCCGCTACCATACGCTTTGAAGACTCAAGTGGATGCGGAGCTGGATGCCATGTTGCGTGACGGTGTAATTGAACCGGTGGATAGCTCGGATTGGGCGACGCCGTTGGTGCCGATCCGTAAGGCTGATGGTAGTTTACGAATTTGTGCGGATTACAAGGTAACGTTGAATCCTGTCTTGCTGGTCGATAAGTTTCCATTGCCCAAAATTGAGGAGTTATTGGTCAGCTTAAATGGAGCTGTATGCTTCTCAAAAATTGATTTATCCCAGGCCTATAATCAGATTGAGTTAGACGAATCAAAATATTTGACAGTGGTGAATACCCACAGAGGCCTTTTTAAGTATAATCGTTTAGTGTTTGGTTTGTCTTCGAGTCCGGGTATTTTTCAACGAATTATGTCAAACTTATTGAAGGATATTCCGGGGGTAGAGACTTTTTTGGACGACGTAATTATTGCTACAAAAGGGGGGCGTTGTGAGCACGTCGCTACTTTAGAAAAGGTTTTATTTCGTTTACAAAGCCATGGATTGAAACTTAAGAAAGCTAAATGTTCATTTTTAGTTCCGGAAGTTAAGTATTTAGGCTACGTAATTTCTAAAGAGGGCGTGAAGGTGGATAGCGATAAGGTACAGGCAATTGTAGGGATTTCTCGTCCAAATGACGTCACTCAATTACGGTCGTTCTTAGGGTTAGTTAATTTTTATGCGAAGTTTGTTAAAAATATTAGCAATATTCTGTCTCCATTATATGAATTACTTAAAAAAAAAGTTGTATGGCATTGGTCGAAAGAGTGTGAAACGTCCTTTATTAAAATTAAAAACATTTTAGTCAGTGCTGAGGTGTTAGCGCACTATGACCCTAATAAGCACGCAATTTTGACGTGTGATGCTTCTTCGAAAGGTATTGGGGGAGTTTTAACTCAACCGGATATACATGGTTCTGAACGGCCAATTGTATACGTGTCTAGAGCCCTTACGGCTGCGGAGAAAAACTATTCTCAAATAGACAGAGAAGCTCTGGCTATTGTTTTTTGTTTAAAGAAGTTACATCAATACTTATATGGTAGACGGTTTACACTTAGAACGGATCACAAGCCTTTAGTCAGTATTTTTGGTCCCAAGCATGGCATTCCAACTATGGCTGCTAGTCGTATGCAGCGATGGGCGATTATCTTAGCGGCGTATTCGTATGATATAGAATATATTAGTACGGATAATAATAGTGCTGACGGGTTATCGCGTTTACCCGTGGAAGGTGGTGATTCCGAAAATTCTGTTGTGGATCTTCCCGAACAGACCTACCTTCATTTTGCACAGAGTGAATTATTATTAGATTATAATGTAATTAAAAGGGAAACATCACTTGATTCTATACTAAGTAGGTTGTTATTTTATTTTAATGAGGGTTGGCCCGAACACAACGAAATAAGAGAATTTCAACCATATTTTAATCGGAAAAATGAACTTTATGAAGAGCTGGGTTGTGTTATGTGGGGCCACAGAGTTGTTATACCTCAGAGTTGTAGATCTAGGGTACTAGATGTTTTGCATGAATCTCATATGGGTATAAGTAAAACCAAAGCAATGGCGCGTAGTTACGTGTGGTGGCCGGGCATCGATGAGGCTGTGGAGTCTCTATGCAGGCGCTGTGAGGTGTGTGCAGGGGAGGCCGATGCACCAGCAAGGACGGTAGTACCGTGGCCCATGCCGGCGAAACCGTGGTCGCGAGTTCACTTGGACTTTCTTGGTCCAATTTTCGGTAAAATGTACCTTGTTTTGATCGATGCGAAGACCAAATGGATTGAAGTTTATCCTGTTGCAAGTACCGCATCCCGTTATACTCTAAATATTTTGCGTGAAGTGTTCGCAAGATGGGGCTTGCCGAGACAGCTAGTGAGTGACAATGGTCCGCCCTTTACTAGTTCTGAATTTTCACTTTTCAATTCTAGTAATGGAATCGAACATATTTTCTCAGCGCCTTATCACCCAGCTTCTAACGGAGTGGCTGAAAATGCGATTCGCACGATCAAAAGGGTCATTCGTAAGGCAGTACGCAATAAGGAAGATATACCCAATTTTTTGAATACATTTTTACTGCATTATAGGAATACTAAACATTGCACTACTGGGGAAAGCCCGGCAACCCTTATGTTAGGTAGAGGTTTACGCACCAAACTAGATTTGTTAAGGTTTGATAATAGCTTAGTTTTACAAAGTAAGAAACACGAGGGTTTTAATAATGACAAACATCGATTTTTCAAAGCAGGTGATGAGGTATGGTTGCGCCAATTTCTTAAAGGGGGTGATAAGTGGATACCTGGAACAGTTTCGAAAAGATTAGGCGCAACTGACTATACAGTTGTCGACAGCGCCAATAAAGAGTTTCATAGACATATCGACCAGTTGAGACAGAGGTTTTCAGCGCAACCTGACATGACTTTATATCCTACCGAAAATTCCTATCGTTCTACACATAGCTCTTTAGCGTGTCCATTACCGACCTCTGGGCAGCAGAATGCTGCAGTGGCGTTGGTTGGACCAAGTCCTTGTACGAGCACAGGGCATGCGCAGTTATCTACGGATTCCGTAAATTCTGGTGCTGTTACGCAACATGGATCCCCGTCCTCCACTCTTTATCAGCCTGCGGTTGTTTGTTCTCCGTCAGCACTTGCAGCTGAGTCGCCAATTTTTTCTACTCCTCTTCAGTCTAGACCTATACGCCAGTGCCGTCAGAATAACCCTCCTAGATATAAGTTTTGATATTTGTTTTGTTTTTTTCTACGTACTCTTGTATACATGGGCTTCTACTTTTGTAAGGGGGGGATAATGGAGTATACTGGCCGGTTGCGGTCGATGACGATATGAGATCTGTCACATTTTTGCAGTTGTCAATTAAATATTGTCCGAACAATGAAACGTGTTTTCAATAATTTCTATTTATATCAGCGGTTATATTAGTTTCTATAATCAGCTTACTTAATTTCACAGTTAACGCATGAAGAGTAAATACCTACATTTTACGGCTTTTCAAATATTATGTTATTGGGGAATTACGCACTACAGCGGCCCATAAAACGGAGTGTCATTACTCCTAATACTAATTAATATTTCGCCCGTATAATTTAATAAAGGGGAGCAATATCATCAAAACTAACGAATATTTGGAATATAATGGTAAAACCTTACACAGAGAATCTATTTAAATTGGTAACTTTACGAAGAAGAAACCAAAAATGTGAGAGGAGATAAATAAGTAAAAATTAAAGTGAGATTTAGCGCCTATTCGTGTTTCGATAAAGAAAAACTCCCGAAAACCAAAGGATGGATCTTGAAATTGTTGTTGTATTGTAAGAGCTAGTTTTTAGCGAATCTATTGTCGGTACCAAGCTAGTGTTCCATCGACAAACAAACGAACATCTATACCACAATTGGTTGTAGCAATCTGGGTTTTGTTAATTTGTTTTCTGATTATTGTCCTTCTCTGCTACGACAGTTTTCGTATGATATGAATAACAAAGTTTACACACACTGTTCCTTCGCGGATTAATTTAAAAAGGAAATTTAGAGATTGAGTTACTGTTTTCTTTCGAGGATCTATTTATAACGAAACACACTGAACTACAAAATGCTCCACAACATCAACCTAGGTAGATAAAGTTACTATCAGCCACCGGGCAGATAACCTCGATTCCAGCTGACGTCACCGTGTGACATTGACCTTCGCCGTAGAGGTCTTTAGGGCGTTTAAAGAACTGAATACCAACAGACATGCGATCGTTTAGTCTGCACAGCGGTGGTTAGGGGGCGTCTGGGCGATCGGAGCGACCCGGGCGTCACCTTTCAGAAGGTGACTACTAGTTTTTGCTGCAGTATTTGAATGTAATATTTGAAACATTTATAATAAACATGTCTATATAACTATACGAGTAATGTCTTACGATATTCAACCCACAGCAAATTTGTGTTTAATTTTTGTATAGAAGTACATACGTAAGTAAGCCGACAAAAGGGAATTTTAAGACCGAAACCTACCCGCAAAAGAAGGAAAACTTGATACTAAAACCTATGCCAACCCGTCTAGCCAGCGTGGCACAGTAGGCTAATTAACCTCCATGTAGTTGAAGGAGACCCGCAGCAGTGGGTCATTTATGTGCTGAGAAGTAGAAGTAGTACATACGTAAATATGAAATTAACGATTTCCTGGAGCATATTCTTTTCAATACTAAGCCGACTTAATATCGTCTTTATTTTCCGACAAGTATTTATGTTCTAGCGAGTTTCTGGTATCCTCTGTGCCTATTTAATTTATTATGACACTTCCTAATGTCGTCACCAAAATTCCATGACATGAAAACTTTAGTTATGTATATCCATTTTCTTACATCCTGTATAAACTATGAACATAGAGATATTAACTAGGACTTCAGTCTGCTCCTACGAAGTGAACTACATACAACGACCGTGTTAGTTTCAGACATTCGTTGTTCCACAAATTTTCTACTACTAAACGGAGCACGTAACCTTGAACGAAGATAGCAAATGTCAATGTCCTGCTTAGGTCAACCACCTTAATTCGAATCGCGTATTTATTCAGTTAGCCTTGAAGTACACCGGAACTCTAAAGAATGCGTGATAAAAAACATTAGGTCTAGCCTAACAGTGCCAACGGCCTCACCGTGCTACTCGTATAAGAAGTAATCAAACGGAACAATAGAACAATTCGGTATACTATCATTCGAGATCTCGTGTGACAATTAAGTGACATACGTCAGTCCTTAGTAGGTAAGATAAGAATGCCTAGAAAATTAAAAATAATAAGGGTCTTCGATACAAGAGATGTACCTCAACTCGTGAGCTCGTCATTCGAACTGAAATAGTAAAGCAATGACTTTGGCTAACGGTAGTGCCCTTGGGTAAGCGAAAGGTACTTCTAATCTCGGGTCTGGATGTTAATAACATGTTCGTAAAGATCCGCCATAGAGCAACTCTTTTGAGAAATACTACAGGATTTATCGCGCAACACGAAATTCGCTAATGTGACGCTGAATGAGTGCACCGAACGCCGCATTTCTAGTCAGTGACCAAGATTGGTGTAATCCAGTCGAAACCTATGAAGGTAAATTTTCACATTTGCCTATTTCAACTGTAGTATTTTTCAAAATGTTTGAAACACGCGAAAGTTACAAACAAAGCATATAGAGCATATTTTATAACAAACAACGAGCGCCTACTCGCTATGACAAATTGCTCACTTTCTAGAGAAGTAATTGATGTATCAACTCACCTAATTGTCGGCACACGTCGGCCTTGAGCGAGGACGACACCTGCGGTTCCTTCAGCAATCGCTCGTAGGCGTCCCGGGCGGCCTTCCGCAGGCCTCTCGCTTCTAGTAGATGCGCGGCGTGGAAGCTCAGCTCTAGGCGCGTAAACGTGGCATCCTGGTGTGGCGCGAGCCTCGCCCGTCTGAAGTGAACCGCAGCCACGGCCCAGTGCCGGCGCGCCTTGTACATGAGGGCCAACCGCAGGTGGGTGTCGGCCGCCCGCGTGAAGCCCGGCGACACGTACAGCGCCATTTGCAACGCCTTTGTCGCCCTGTCATTAAAAACGTCACCAAACATCCGCCCGACAGACGGGACACAAAACTGTGGCTTGATTGTTGCCACGTAGCTGATAGAGTGTGAAATAGACTAATGTGGTTTCATTCTTGAGTAGTCTATGCTAAATGAAAATACAAACGCTAAATATTCCTTACTTAAACTTAGTCGATTAGAATCAAAGGCTAAAATAGTTCTTTTAGTTGTGATTGCTTACTTAATATAGTTGTTATTACGGATGTATGAATAACTAAGAATTGAGTTTAGTTTTGATTTGAGGTACCTACTATCAAAACTAAACTAGTGAAAACTACTGACCACAGACTGACAGATTTACAAATAAAATCCGAGCCAAATGTACGGACGCTTAAACACTACTAGGATACATATAACCAAAAATATATACTACAGGTAAATATATTTGTGTATTGTAACGGTTATCATCAAAATGATTGTATGACAACAACAAAAAATACTAACGCTCATTTTTATTATACAGTTGTACAATATAATGTTGCTCGCCTAGTGCGGGTCGTAATAAAATCGTCACCAAACAATCGTCCATAAATAAAACTAATTTATATTGCACGCCATTGTTCGTTCAGCACCCTGCAGACTAGAAACAAAAGGTTGTCGAGCAATAAACCGATGCGGCAATAAAGCGATTCGTTTACGTTTTAAAAGCGGCAAGGCTGTGTTTTCTGTTGGTAAACTAGAAAACAATGTCAAATTTATTGCCTGAACTTGACTGGCCAGCAAGGTCAGACGAATCGTTAATAATAGTCTACAGAATGGGCACCTACTGGTTATCATTTCACAGTGTGTGCGGCGGAAGGGCAGCTATAATAAACATGGCGGTATATTACCCCAACAACTATATCAAAGGCTCGCATTTCACTTTTTTGCGAGACAAATCGTGAAATGGTTTTTAAGTTGTTTGAAAACACGACATCACAAAAGCATGTTTTTGTACTCGTCATATCCAACCTATGTTTGAAATGGAATGGCTGTCGTAAAATTTAAGGGCTCGGTTGATTCTAAATAGAGAAGAAAAAAGAAAGTTTAAACTATTTGATCAAGCGTATAACTAAACAAATAATGCAGTGACGCCGTCAAGGTGCGTTGTCGAGTATAAATCGCCGAATTGAGGCGTAATAGCTCAAAGCTATTGAGGAGCGCATCACCAGAGCGTAACGTCACCGATGCGCCGCGGGGTCGACGACCGTCTGAGGCTCGTTCGTGCAATCGATCGGCCGATGCAACGCGTCTAGACTACGATCGCCATCCGAATCGGACGCCTGTACACAGCGCCTTAGTTTAGATGACCTCCGATGACATTTGCCAGCCGAAACAAAGGAGACAGGTGCGTCTCGACATTACTCCGAAGTCGAGACGACTAAAATTAAATGTGTACACGCACGCACACACACGCATCTCTCATACCGTAGGGAGCTTTCACCGGCGACCGCGTCGCTTGAGGCGGTGCTCGACATACATAATAACATAATTTCTTGTTCACATTCATTGTTCTAAGACATTAGCTATGATTACTGGGTGCTAACTGCTATGCCACGTTTAAGCAGTCGAGTTTCGCAGCACTTTGATTGATCTTCAATCGTCTATCAATCTATTATTTTAGTGTTATAATATGCGGTTCACAAATGGCGGATGGATGTTAATGTGCGATGATGACATGGACGTCATGTGGCAAACGTGACTGATAACGAAGCGACAATATTGATCAATGTGCGTATATTTAACGTAACTGCGTCAATTCAGAGCGATATCACGAAGAGGCCCTTTATGGGAATCTCGTATTGGAAGCATCAACGACACTAGCGACAATATACACCCAAGAACATATCTTTAAGCTCAAGTAAATTGACGACTGCATAATAAAATCATTCACAATGATATGTACGTGAAATACACTTATTGTATTGTAACGTAAGGAATGTAGCTCGACTAAAACCCAACGAGAAATGTCAATCACAAATCCAACTATCCTCCATTTACTACAAAGCATTGAAACACACTGTACACGTCTTACTGCGCAGTTTTTCCATCCGTGTTTACAATATAAAAATTCATAAAATGCACATGGAAGAATAAATATCCTGAATAAACGAGTGGATCGATTATAATCCAGTTCGCTACCTGCCCGGACCCAACCTTGCCCATTATCAGTTCAAGCAGGTAAGGGAATCGTATGGAACCCTACTTATACGTATGTACACCGGTCTTGCTGCTATTCAAATGCAAGTATTTTTTTCGTATACCCAATGAATGAACATCTGCTTCATTGTTACAACATTGGTGTAGTTTTGGGGGTATTGTTAATTTTATATATAGAAACAGGTAGATATGGAGACTTATTTTGAAGCCCTTTGCTTCAAAACGAGATATAGTGTAACAGTTTAACTAATCATCACCTAATCATCCATGTGATGAAAGATGTAGTCCAAAGAAGCTATGTCAACAAGAATGGGAACTATCTGCCTTTTAACTCTGTGCATACAGCATGGCAAAGATAACTACATAATTTTAAATAGTCAGCGATATATTACCGGGAACAATACATTTAAAATAATAAATACCACCACAGACATCCGTATGTATACCAACCCTATCTGTCGATCGATAAACGAGGAAATGATGGAATGTGAGCAAAATTAGATGAGTACTTGCATCTATGGCGGCGCGGGGCGAGGTACCGCGAGGCAGCTCGGCGTGACCTAGTTCTGCACACTCGCAGCTCAAGGACGGATCGACCGCTATTTATAGAGTTCATTCGTCGGTCGTCATGGCACTCACTTTACATAACTGAAGCAAGTAGGTAACGGCGTGTGATGTGGCCGAGCATAATAGGCAATACGTTCCCACGGTGGCGAGACGAGCCTTTTGGTATGAGACAGTATGCGTAGGGGATGTACAAGGATAAACACACGTGGCGTTCAGAACAGTCACAGCTTATTTACCAAATAAACGGGTATTGTATCCACAGGAAATCGTAAATTAACAGTCTTGTAACTACGTGACTAATGATTAGCACATCTACTACTGCTCAACCCACAAATGACCCACTGCGTCGGTGCCTTCCATCACAGGAAGAGTAATTTACTTGCTGTGTCAGCTGGCCAGACGGGATGGTCCAGGGTTTCATTTCAACTTTTCCTTCTCTTGAAGTCCTAGCGCTTCAGCCTTGTCATTTCCTTTGGTCGGGTCTTACACCCTCAGGATGGAATGGGGTGGTCATACTAAGTATTCGAAATCAGTCACCACATGAAATATTAGCATTATAGTTAACCCAAACAGTAATAGGATGAACAAACCGATGACCGGTGATTATTATTTATGAACCTTAGTTTGGTATCAGAACAGCAAGACATGTCGATGCACCTATCAGATTCTTTACCACGTTTCTATGAGCTACTGCACCGGCAATGTGTTGTTTAAAATATAATACATATTTCATATACCTACCGTATTTCATAAAGATGCGAGCATAATCTAGTCAGGAATAAAAAATACTTTGGCGAATTATTGGAATAGCGATCGTGTCCAATTGACGCAATATTGCGATGCATTCAACGTGAACGCACAATTCCCTTGAGTACTTATTGCATCGCGGCCTTGGTTTCACGGCTGCTCGCTGCAACGCTAACTGCACTATGCGCTATGAGCGTTAACTCGGCTATGAATATTTGCTAACATAATATCAATAGCCACTCGGTTAAAAGCAATAGATACAGCCCCGGCGGTTCGTCGCACAATCAAAACGAGACCTGTCAACCCGATCAAGATATGAACACTTTTGAAAATGTTAATCTATGCATAACCAAACGCAATACATATCGTGGCGTTTGGCAATACATTTTTATCGATTTTCGAATACATCAAAATCACCAAAGACTGTCAAGATGTACGAAAATGTCTCTCGATTTGATGTAATGGTCATGGTGCAAATACTTTTCCGATTGATAACTGTAGTAAAAAAGCTACGACTTCCAGCAACAGGAATAACAGAAAGACTAACTTTGTAGATAGTATATCCCACCAGATAGCAAAGAATTACAACCTTCGTTCTGCATTGAATGTACAGCTAGACAACTATGCATAAACTGCAGGCTCAGATACTCAGTGATGACTGATTTGTGACTGATGTGAAAACACTCTCTCGAGTTTACTTGAATAAAAAGCATTTTTTATTGTGATATTATGTAATGACAGTTGGATTGCACTTTCATCGCTATAACCCTAGGATGTACGGAGAATAAAAACGCTTTTAAACTGGCCAGCACGCCCAAATCGGACTTGAAAACTTCACCAGCGGTTCGAAAAGTCCCTTTTCCATGACGGCGACCCAATAAGAAAACCTCTATTGTAATTACAAAATAACAGCCGTGGTAGAAGAAAAACAGATTAGTGAGAGCACCTATGCGAACAATAAGTGAAGCATCGTTAACTACCTGTGTAATTATATCCCAGTTATAACGATTTCCGATTATCTATCTTTGCCTACATTAATTTATTTCCTCGTGATGTAATCATTACTACTATTGTTTTGCAGTATTTTATCTTCAGCTACTAGATAAAATTTATCCTATCTCAAATTCTAACACAGTACATATATCTTATGTAACATCGTTAGTTTCTATGTGCACAATAAAGTAATAGAAGTATTATTTGATTGTGTTATCAAATGATGTCAGCCACATGCAAGAAAACCCGAAGTTAGTTAAGGATAGGACCGCAGCGTTGTGTATTGTACAGTACATAATTGATAATGAACGAGGGCTCGTTTATCGCCAACGTCGTGCTAGTTGACCTACTTTCGTCCCATTCGATAGCACTAGATACAGTAAGGTTACTCGCATACGGTCCATGCGCCACTGCGCTCCTAAGTTAAGAACTATGCAAGAGAACTACATAACCACAACTGCGTTTTGCGTAAAATACGATGGTTTCCTAGCAAGCTTGTCTTCTGCCTAATAGAAATAAACACAGTGATACACTATACATTTTGTAACAAAAACTCTATAGCCATAACGACATGCTAGATAGTTTTACTGATAAAGATACCGTGTGCAAAATTCCAGGAAGAGACTGGTATTTCTTTTTTTTTTCTTAAAAATATAGTCACCATCTGTTGACGAAACTAGAGGAATAATCACAGAAACTCCAAGAAAGGAACTCGGATTATTAAGCTTGTAGGACAATAATAACGATAGCTAGTTGGTTTTCACTGGAGCCCATGTTTTGTTATAAAAATCAAGAGTCCTCTGGATTCGCTCAAACCTGGCTAGCGTCAAACGTTAAACCAATTTTTCTTCAAACTTTAAGGTCATGGAACTGATAATAAAAGAAGATTAATGATCGTGAAACCGTAGCGACTAAAGCTCGCAATAGAATCCTGCGGAGCTAACCAAAATTATCCAGTATTTCAGCTATAAGGGAGCTATTTATTGGCGACTCAATTTACTATTCAGATAGAGTACTCGTAAAGAATTACTCTATTTCCAATTCTATTTCATTCGAAGGCCGATGTTGAATTTAGGCCATCAATGTTTACAAGCCGGATACATTCTAAATGGATCCAGACACGATTCAGCGCAATTTTCTTGATAAATTACACATTTATTTCACAATCGGTATATTTTATGAGTGTCAGACAAGTCTTGTTCCTTTGTTATTATTAGATGCTAGTATTTTGCTGGTAACCAAATCCATTGTTATCAAGATTTATTTCTTTATTCATCGAATGGACTTAATAAAACAGAAAATACAATCCATAAACATCGAATACAGGAATAACCATTACTTCTCGATAATGCGCGTGATGTTTATATTCAAAGTGTACTTGAATTTGTTGCTGTTGGCAACAAAGTAAGGAACTAACCAACAGACCGACAATTACTAATAAACCACAACTATTGTGACTAGATATTTCGCTTTGAATTGTACGAAGCAGCCACAGTCGTATTGAATCTGCTTTTTTTATTCGGATCATACCTTGGTGCAGTTGTCCTTGAGGTAAGAAGGATAAAATTCACGAGAAAATCAAATATTGAAAAGGAAATACATAGGAAACAACTAAATTAACTTGAGCTGAACATAATATGTAGATGACACATCAATTATTTTGTGGGAAATTACCGCAATCTGTTCAGGAAAACAGCCAATTATTTCTATAAAATGGGCGCAATAGTAACAAAAATATCTTTAGAAAAACCAGCAAGCTTAATAATTTCGGAGATCTGAAAACCCAGTTATAAGGTATAATTGGTAAAATAACATAAAAAAAAATTGGGAAACTACTCAACGCCAACTGTTTGACAAAAAACCCCATGACCAAAGACATATTTTCAGACGCTAATCCTCATTTCCTGCAAAGTTTATCTGGCAGCTCAAACCGTAGCACGTACCGGCAATAAAGCGTAGATAGAGGCCATCCTTACGGTACTTTGAGAGGTTGCGCAGCGGTTATAATATCATATTGCATCTAGATTGCAATTTATATTCGTACTGCGATCGTGACCATTGTGGATAGGCTAAGACTTGCTTCCATGAGAATCAGGCAAATTTGGCGCGATGCCGGAATGCGATGATATACTAACGAATAAGCAAAAACACTCTAAATAGCACTACTATTTTTTTTAATAATTTTATATACAGTACAATTTTATGTACAGTGTAAACTCTATATGACGACACTGAAGGGACTATGCATGGCCATATAGAGACTTATTGTTCAATGGAGAGAAGAAAAATAATAGAATTATAAAATGAAAATGTTTATTTCAGGCCAGTGTTAGTAGTAATGTTAGTTATTTTTGTCTGACATCTTTTGTTGCATTTTTTTAAATTATATCTTGCAATATTGAGGCTTGTTGGTGATAAAGGAAGTACTTTGCCAATAATGTAACTGTTACCAGAGCTTATTCGTAAGTCGTTATTGAGAGTGTATGTAAAGCTGTAAAGAGTGTATTATTGTAAGGAAGGCAAGCTAAGCCAACCAAAAGCCTCGAATCAAAGATATCGACGACTTCAGGTTAGGAGTTTACACGATAATTTCATTTTTCATAAAGCTGCGTTAAATTTGCAGTAGCTTGAATTTCAAATTGCAACAGCAAAGTCAATATCATTATTAGTGGTCAATCAGTCATGTTGCCATGTTGTAATTTATCATCCATTCGACCGTGACCAAGAAAAACTGCAATCTCGACGGAAGCAGAAAATTAATTGTAAACAAATGCATTACAAAGTAGCATACGACGCGGAAGTTCGGCCATGACAGCTGCGCTCAGAGTCTTGCCACTCCATAAATGGCTTCATGCGTGGCACACATGACGGCCATTAAATCAGATGCACCCGCGACATTATGCCATCGCTTGAACAGGTTCGAGTCGAGCACTTTATTTACACATGTCGTGTAACTGGCTGGTTGACTTTGACGACTGAATCAGATTTGAGTTTCGATCATAAATCTACTCAGAAAATTAACAGCAGTTACACGGAAGACAACTCGACGTGTGACGACTCGACATCATTAGTTACTAACATATGATCGGAATAAGTACAGTAGTAGAGTGTTTACCTAAACATCATTGAAGTAATACTGAGTGGGTTATCCTCGACCCATAACAGAGTTTAAGATGCGGGATTTAAGAGCAGAAGTTCTGTATCAATGTAAGCTAATTGTTACGTTAATCATTACCATAATGAACTAGTGACGAAAGATGTAGACTAAGCCTAATGTTTACTCCACCCAACATGTGGAGGGGCCTTTTAAAAGTTTTATTTGAGACGCACACAAAACTGTGCATCACGTCCCCCTATAGCAAAAAGAACTGAACATTCTGGGCTATTATTACCAACATTACAGACGGCGGAGTGCCCTTGATAACAACCCCATACGATTCTCCGTTCACAAGTGTTCTAACAAGTACAATACTTATTTACATGCAGCAGGATTAAAAATGTGCCCCATCCCTAACAATCATTTAGAAGGGTTGAACCCTATGAGAACTAAATTTTCGGGCCTTATCGAGCCGACGTCATAGATTTCGAGCCTTGGGGCAGTTTGTTTTGTAGCGTCAAAAGTGTAAATTGGAAACGTTATGTTTTGCTCGAATCGGAGCGTCAAATAGTAAACGATACTAGCTGCAGTCAGTGTATGTATTATCTTACATTTTATAGCATTTGCTTTTGTATGCGATATGGATAATATTGAACTAAGAATTTCTGAGGTGTGGTTTAAAGGTGCGGTCTATTAATCAGCACCGATTTGATTAAATCATTAGGATCCGACTTACAGTTTCTACATTTATTCAAAATCATCATCATCTCAACCTATATGGCACACTGTTGGGTCTAGCCTGATGCAATTTGATGAAGGGAAATCAGCCCACCCTACCACGTGGGCCATTGGCTTAGAGCAAGAATGTATAAGAAGTTTTCACTCTCCTGCGACCTTTTTCGCTTTACCAATTGCTTTGGTCCCTCGTACACAGCAGGGATTCAGTCAGCGACAACCAATTGCTTTATCCCTTCGTACACAGGAGGGATTCAGTCAGCGACAATCATGTATTCCAAATCGCGTGACTACACATACTTTTAAATGGCATTTTACAAACTATTGAAATAGTTATGATCAGAACAACCAATATTACTTGAATATGCATCAAAATACATTTATAAGAAATACTTGTGTGTGTGTAAGTGTAAGCTCAAGGCTACGAAGCATACGTGACACAGCGCATTAGAATCGATCCCCTCGACACAGCCAAACTCAGGGACCACCAGCCATTATTCAATGACGTAACAGAATCTCGCAAGCTTCGAGCCCTTTCAAATGCTCCCTTTTTGCGGTCACTATCCGCTTTCTAATGCCCATTGTGCGTACAAAGTGACTGCTAGAATGTACGCATGCACGTACCTACGCATCGACATCCGTGAGAACGAATCACGCCAGCAGCCCGCTAATTATGCGTGCCCAATGTACGTCGAATGTTCTAGAGTCAAATCTTCCAATTCAAAATATATTTTACACATATTAATGCATTTGGTGTGGTGACGGATTTAGAATACGCAAAGTACCCATACAGTCTTGAGGGTCTCGTAAGAGGTGACTAAAAGACGCAGACCACCTATGCCGCTATGCCAAACCGTCATGCCAGCGTGGCACAGTAGGCTGAATTCCCTCCATGAATTTGGAGTAGGCCCGACTCAGTAGTCATTTATGGGCTGAAAGACGACTGCTTGTGATATCCGGCAGTAATTCTAAGCCCCAAGCTAGCTATATTCTATACGAAACGATGCAATTGCTAGTATTAAACTGCTAAATTAAATACAAGTAAGTGCTTGTGTCAAAAGCGTACATACGTCCCGAGCTGACACTATAGCATTACAGTACGTTTGTACCACCATCATTGTAACCCTTATATTTAAAAGGGCAACCATGGATTTTCTTGCCGGCTCTTCTCTGTGGAATGGCATTCCGAACCGGTGGTAAAAACTAAATGATAAATTATTATTATTTTATTTTAATTTTTGTGTTATATTTTATGACTATTTGAAAGCATTCGCAAGAATTTATTCGATTAAAAAACATTTCGATTTTGATTTGTAATTTACCGAAACTGTGTAAATCGACAATCAATAGCATGTAGATCGTCGATTTTGAGTCTATTGAAATATCAAGTCTGGGGGAGTAACGTTCCAAAATTAACTTAGAAGAAGCAGTTGGTACAATCTAGTATACTCGGCCCATACTTGCCGAGTCGTGCTTACTACACCCTCAAAACGGAATATTAATTTGTCTGAGTCAAACTCTTTCTAAGGATACACCGTTTGTCGTTGAAACGAAATAAGAATGGTAACACATCTTACTAATCTTACTAATATTATAAACGTGAAAGTTTGTAAGTATGGATGGATGGATGGATGTTTGTTACTCTTTCACGTAAAAACTACTGAATGGATTTTAATGAAACTACAATAATATAGCTCATACATCAGAATAACACATAGGCTACAAGTTATAAAGATATTATGTGAATTACAACAATATAAACAAGTCGAATTTAAAATTTCTAATTGTCAAATTTTCGACCATATTAAACTATAGACAACATAACGTTTCGCTGTCAGTTGCGTTTTGTTAAAGTAGGTTTTATACGGACGGGTTTCTAAGGTATCCTATGTCCAACTTTCTTTTTGTTTTAAATATATATAATGCGGAACAAAGTTCGCCGGGTCAGCTAGTTAAATAATAAATTACGTAAGTTACAAGCTTATATGAATTGAATGAATGAACGCTGTTGTCACACATATTTCTGGTCTAGTACTCCAGATTACGAGAGTACCTACTATCAAACCGATAAGATACACAAGTACGTATGACGCGCACGTCAGTTTATCAAATCCAGCTCGCGTTATCGCCAAAAAGCGATGATGTTTGAACAAAGTACGCTTATTTGTGATACACACGTTTCTCGCCAATACCACTTACGCTTACGTGATCGGCGTACAATAATTATCGTCACTTTACTCGGAAAATACGTCCTGAGCTGAATAACCAAGAAATAATGTATCTTCCACGTTGATAGAATAATTTCTAGATTTCGACTAGGCAATGATAAATATTGTGGTGTTATAGCCGCAAGTGAAGGAAAACTTGATAATCAACCTTGTGCCAACCAGTCAGGCCCGCGTGGCACAGTAGGCTAATTTAATTACTCTCCGTGTAACTGGAGGAGGCCCAACTCAGCAGTAGATCAGTTATGTAACATTGCGTGAAGAAATAAACATATATCATAGATCCTTAACATAATAGTTCCTGTCGCGAGGGAGGAATGAGTGCGATACTATTATAAGAATGTTTTATTACATCATGCGGGCCCATATTAGTCAGCGGTTGTAAACAAAGCTTGCAGTGCTTACTCAGTAGCGGCCTTGCGGGCGTGACGTTACGAGCGCCCGCGCCGTGACGCGACGCGGCGACGTGACGTATGGCTTTTTTCGCGGAAATTCCGCCGCGGACAACGATCGCGTTTCGCGACCGGCTAGCAACAACCGCTCGCGATGTTAAATAATCGCTACTTGAGTTTGAGCCTTATCTGGCCTAATAATAAATAACGTTTGTGTCAGTACGCGGGCCAATTGCGACCGTCATCATGAGAAACTTTCAAAATTGCTGGATGAGGGATACAAAAGATGGTCATTCAGAATTTGTCAAGGAGAGACGTGAGGAGGTCCCCCCCTCTCTCTCTGGAGTTTTGACAGATGGTTTTCAACACACCTTCGCAATATGTAAAAATGTGAATTATGATGACCGTTTTGACTGATAAGTCGGGCCTTTTTTTTATCAGTGATTCCATTGCCTTTGACCCTAGGCCTGCAACGCCAGGATCTAAGACGGAGCAGGCAATTCAAGGAAATGCCCTGTTGGGCCTCCTCCAGCAACATGGAGGGTATTTAGCCCACTGTGCCACACTGGTCAGACTTGTTGGCACAAGGTATCAAGGTTTCCTTCTCTATTTATATCTCCTTCTCTAAACATATGTCTATCTCAATCTATCTAAGATACTAAGATATACGTATACGGCATATAACGTTAATTACGATACGTTCACCAACATGAGACTAATTAAGAGAGTAATATGTCTGTTAGAATAATTTAAAAGCCGCACTAATAGTACGTTGCAATTGCAACTTGCGTTCGAAATTACATTATTCCTAATTGGAATTCACGTATTCCTAAGTCTCAAAGATATATGCAGTTTTTGTAAAAGCTTCCAACATTTTTCCAACGTATCTCGCAAAATGGGATGGTTCGGTTTACACGTGTGCGACACAAAAACTTTAGTGGTGGCAAAAACTAGGGCAGCCTGCTTGACACGGTACCAGGAGCGTGGGTGGCGTGCCTAGCCGGGCCCTGCCGGTGTGGGTGGCTGTACTTACGTAACACACACAAAAGCGAAGGGCGCCCGCTTAGCAGACCCTTTCGCAACGCTCGCCCTAGCTCTATTGTAACTGTTACCAACATTTTGCCACACACACAACTTACATACCTACTTATCCAAGTTGACTCATGAAATGTATTCAAGCCGTTGTTGACCCTTGAAACATTAGCCAACCGTTGCATAACGACAAGTTATGACGCTTCCGTTAACTCATTAAAAAGTTTGGAATATTGCTTAAGATCTCTAAAACAGTCCACAATTTCGGTATCAAATTATTATAGCAACTTTTAAATTTCTTCATTACTTGTCATACTACCTATTGCCGTCACATAAATGTAACTGAAATGTACAAAAACAATGATCTAATATCGAAATACAAATTATGTACTATATTTTCGTATCCTACTAATGAGTCCGTATTTCTTTTGCTGCTCCATTATACCCATACATAAATATAGTGTTATTTTAAAATCCCTGGAACTTTTCCCCATATTGCTTACAATAATAGCTGGTCAATTGTAAAAATCAACCATTTAACGACCTGAAAATAATTAAACTTTAAGCAACTGTCTACCAAGTCTACCAGCAAAAAAAAAATAAAAAAAAAACGATTTACCCTGTTCATCCGCCGAGGCGCGTCAAACTCAATAACACCCCTCTTATGTTGATTGTCTGGACGGGAATACTCTTTAGTATTATAGCACCATTGTACTAGTTTAATTGAATTTAAAATTAAATTGTTCTTTAAACCTATCAATAAAGATTTGCCGTTTAATTGGTTGGTAAGTTATTCAAATGTACATGTGTGTAATTATCCTTTTATCATTTTACAGCAGAGTTATCCGAAATTAGGTATTAGTATTTAGTGTACATTGTAGGAAGCTTGAGAGCGTCGTGAGAGGTCATTGACAGGGCGGAGGCGGGTGGCGCGGATGCAGCGACTGCACCGAGCGTGTTCCGGTGCACCAGGTATAAATAGCGGCCCGTTAGTGTCGTCGACCGCGGGCCGGCAACTCACCCTGTACTCGAGCCCTGACCTAGATTTGATGAAAATCTACGTGATTACGTCACGGGAAACTCGGTGAAATCAAAAAGTGCGCGGGGAGTCGGGGGCGTAAGGTGATACGGGCGAGATGGGGTCGGAGCAGGGTTGTCAAACTGTGTTTCAACCGCAAAAGAAAAATCTATACGACAATAAAAAATAAGTTATAAAAATGTTTGTTTAATTTAATTTGTCCTACCATGTTTAATTTTAATGACGTTTATAGCCTAAAGTTTCTTTGTCGGTCTAAACTATTTTGGAAAACATTTCAAGCACCTGTGATTAAATTATCATGTTATTGACAGTTCAAAACAGCAACTGCAGAGTTAGCTTTCCAAATACTCCCGCCGATGACAATTTGTGTTTGACTATTAACAAGCGATTATAAATTCCACATAAATTAAAAACCATTGACTAGCAATTGCCTTTAACGGACTGATAAGGAAAACAATATATAACCACCATGAGTACTGACTCGGAATTAAGCTAGGATATCAGCTTTCCGGTGCTCTAATTATGATTTAAGAAAAGCTCCCAACTAGGTTGATAGCGGGACGCTACAACCCTGACAAAGGAGATGGGGACGCGAGGTAAATAATGCATACGACTCGATAGAGGCAACCCGGCCCGTAGACGGTGCGCGCGCGGCCCCTCGCTGCCTGGCCCTAGCCCTGCCCTGATGGGCCGCGCGTACGTGACGCCAAGCAAGCTGAGGGGCGGAAGGCAAATGTTCATGCCCCGCCCGTCTTACTATTTAGAACTTAGAACAACAAATATGCTAAAGGTGCATTCTGCAAATTCGCAAATAACACGGGCCTATGGTCAGATATGCATAAATGCATTAGTCACAATACGACATTAATGTGATGAATAACTACATTGTAGGTGTCTAAAGTTGACCAATCGAATAAAAAAGGCGCGCACAAATTAGCTACCGTAAAAAGAAAAATATTTCCATAATTGATATGAAGAATCCAAACCGTTTATGGCTAATGACGATCGGGTCACTCTATTTACATTCTGGAAAAAACAAGCCAACCCCACTAGTCAGGTATATCGCAACTCATTAACTATACTAACTAGTGGCGTACTAATAATAATACGAAAGATATCTTTTTTTATTAAAACTAAAACTATTCGTGCGGTGACGGATTAGGAATACAGTGTTACCACTCCATTCCATCTTGAGGGTTTCGTAAGAGCCGACAATAGATAATGACAAGGCCGATAACCTAGCCACAAGAGAAATAAAACTTGATACGAAACCTTTTGCCAACCTCGCCAGCGGCGCACAGTAGGCAAATTACCCTCCATGTAACTGGTGGAGGCACGATTAAGCAGTGGGTCATATATGGGCTGAGTAGTGGTACTAGTTTACACACGAAAAAATTGAGACAGAATCATCACATCCGTAATATACGTATAGGCATACATGTATGGTACTCGTATCACCATTGATATATATTGCAAGTATTGAACCAAATAGGTATTAAATTGTTGCTCGCTAATTACTTTAATGACACAATTTCTCTGCACCGCCCAGCTAGGTTGGCTAGAGAAAGCATAAGGCATTAAGTCCGCCTAAGTACAAATGTGCATTATTAAGGTGGATGCTCCAGGGTAGCCCGCGAAATTCAAATTTTCTTACGTTTTTTTGCAATTTGCAGGGCAGTGCTAGGTTGTATGATGATGAACATTTGATTCGCGGCTGTAAGACGTATGTAGTTACAGAGTTATAATCATCAAACTCATCAATACAACCCTCCAAGCTCATAAAATTGCAAGAATGACTTTGACGTTGAAAAAGTTTTTCTTGCACCTTTATGAGCTTGGTGGGTTGTATTGATGATTTTGATGATCATAATTCTATAACTACATAAGTCTTACAGCCGCGAATAACATTTTAATCAACATACAACCTAGTACTGACCTGCAAATTGCAAAAAACGTAAGAAAATTTGAATTTCGCGGGCTACCCTGGAGCATCCACCTTAAATCAATTCATATAAAAACATCAACACCAGTCCATAACTCGTTACATATAACGCTAATCAATTTCAGTCACATCGCATTTCTACAACGCGTACGTATGCGTCAATACTGCACTCCCGAGGTCATAGACCGCGTCCTATGCTGCGCACAAGACCCCGGTCTTCCTGTTGCAAACTAATTTACATACAGTCCAATTCGGATAACAGTACCGCTGCTTCGTTGGGCAGTTACCTCACATAACATTACTAGATAGCATGGGAAGCGCTGTAGAAATCCGGTTTCTCCGCTATTCTGTTGCTATACGGCATTCCACAATCACATGCGACTAGTCACATAAATAATAACATATTCAGATATGGTGACGTAATCACTTAAAGTCGTTTGTCCACTACCTTACACTGTGGTAGATAAAACACAAACAAAAAAATGCAAAGTGGCTATCGAAATGATCTTGAAAAACATTGGTGTTGTGCCAAGAAAATACTGAAATGCTAAGAGTATGTATAACATTTTATTTGAGGGGCGAACCATCGATAATGTTTTATTTATACCCATACATTTCAATTTAATAAATAACCAATGTATCAAAACAATGAAAATTAAGTGAATGGAAATACAGTAGCCAGCCAAGGCTAAAGAATATAACACAAAATTGTTACAATATAAACCAAATATCTGAACGACCAGCTTGTATTAGAACTTGTATTAAAATAAACGCTCTAATGAAATGAATACTAATGAGGTTAACAGTATTGTAGCAGACAAGGTCTTTTCAGTAATTGAAATTCAATCAAATATTGTAAGACAGTAATACTGGAAATATTTTATCATTAAATTTAATGGACTACCATCATGAAAATTGATGCGAACATGTCCATGATCGTAAGCAAATTTAACACTGCAGTGAAATTTGCTTACGTTGAACAACAATATGTTGTCTACTGCCATTCATCATTCAACCATGTTTCTGCTATATTGTGCCTAAAAAAGTTGTCCGTAGCGTCGAAACCAAAGTATAAGTCATTTGTTCTTTACTCATTTATTTCTGTATTTATCGTTATTTTCTCTACATTAGCAAAATTTTTTTTATCACTGGTAATTTTGCAACATCTATCAGGTGTAATCTCTACAAGCAAACTGCAAAACCCGTGCCAATATCAAAATAAGAACGTGAGAAAACGTGCTTGGTTAGGGCATATACGTAACCAGGTAATTCTAGAAATCACCAGCGGATACAAGAGAAATAACATGCACATAAAACTACACCGGTTTGCTGAGAAATACAAAACAATCTTAATATTTTAGGAGAGAAATCTTGTTGCGACCGCCGGAACAGTTTGTCGGTAATGGCGGGATTAAGTCTCAGTACAGCGTGTAATTACAGCGCGGAATGGCGACATAGTAACACCAGGAAGTGTATATGGCTTTCTATGTATCGCTCAGTTTGTTTATGAACACATCGAAGTGCAATGTACAACAATTCAACAGCCACCTTCGAGCAAATTTCGCTATCCGAGAAACGACCCGGGCGTATTGTCCATTCAAATGAGCCAACTTGATAGAAAGGATGCAGGAATTCCCAATAAAGACATCCGAATAACACCCTTATTACAAGACATATAAACCGTGTAAATGTCTCTGATATGCCCACGCAATAAAATGGCAAAATAACATCGGCCATTAGCAGAAGGCACCTACACCTTAGTAGAAACAATATAATAGGTTAAGGAGCAGCTGAGGACGCGACAGGTGTCGTAGCAGCCGGCGGCCACCTGCCCTGGCACGCGCCACCGCAAGCTGCTTTAACAATTACATAGCATTCATTACATCACAATCTATATTCGACGACTGACATTACCTAGCATAGGTCTAGCAGCTGACTAGCATATGTGAACCTGCAATAATCGCATTAAGGCCTATCCATTACAGATGGATCAATAACATTGAAATATTCCACACCTTGAATGTCAAATATCGGAATATTTTTATCATACAGATGAATAAATGTATGTATGATAATGATATTATTGTCGAACAAACAAAATTGTAATACCTCAGATATAACATTACCATTTGTATTACCGATTGGTTCGAGGCAATGTCGATGGAACATATTGTAGTTTAACTCATCGGATCAATTTTTTCAGTGACATCAAATGTAGAGTCATTGTCAATCGAAAAGCCAATTTCCGGCTCGGATAGGTAAAAAAAGGACTGAGCGAGTATAGCTACGAACAAGTTTGCTAAACGGGCATAGCCTAGGCACTGACTCCAGGGTATATATACCGTTAGTAGAAGCGGTGTTGCGTTGTTAATGCGGAGACCGGTCCGCGACCGATAGCCAACATAATACTCGTGATAACTACGATATCGAACTTTGATCAGCGATATGGGTGTTGACTGTTGTCAAGCAATCAATGACATTATTTTAAACTTCATTTAGCTTTTGTATTCGTATTCGGTTTTTGTATATCCACACTTGACGCTGAATGTGAAATATCGAAGATGGATTATTTGACAACAGGTTAGCTTTATTCGTCTAGCTACCACTCAAATTATACAAATACACGAATAGCCAGTTGAATTTAGTTCCACTTTATGGGGTATTAGGTATAAAATTGTATGAATTTTATTTAAGTTTGGGGTAAGATTTTAAATCACACTTTTACGGTGGGACTTAGTTATAAACCTCTTTGTAACAAAAAATAAAATGCATTAAATAAAAAATAAATATCGATAGCACAGTTGTTCGAAATTAGTGAATGGTTTTTAAATTTGTAATATTTTTAAACAGATTTAAAATGTGGACGTTTAAAATTAATTGCGTCAAAATATTACCGCCAATTTCCTTCTTTACTAGGAAATGGATAAGTAAAGCTTATTTTGCGTGCGCGAGTCCCACAATTATTTGAACTCCAGCCTTACACGTGTATATAATTTGACACGGTTTAATCAAGGTGGCTCACCGCGAGTATTGAAAAATGAATAAATTACTGTAGGTTATTATATCAATCATTTCAAAGGATTATGTTTAGCAAACTTTTGATTGCTTTCCTCATTTATTTTATGTGATTTCTGCAAGCTTTATGTAGCTTTTTATTTGCTGCTAGAGTTATTATTCGTAATTCTGAATTTGTTTACTTTGTCTTGCTGAAGTTGTGTACAGTTTTGATAAGCATGTACCGAGTAATGTGTACAGTTATGTTGCATGAGAACGCACTGTTCAACACTAGCGGTCTCGTGATTATTGTGAGCCTTACTGACGTTAGAATTGGAAATGATTTCCCAACGGTTTTCCTGCTGCGCCACGGCTGCCTATAGATTCGATTGCCTCATTATGTTTCCGTCTAGTGTTCGTCAACTACCGGTCCATAGCGAATGACGTAAGGCAAAAGTGCGCGAATTCCACCTGTTATGGCTCTCGGACAGCGGATCTCAGTAATGACTCACATTTTTGTCAGTATTCATTGAGCTATGCCACACAGTACAAAGCGAGTGAAGTTACTCATCGTATGATTCGTACGTATTCTATGACAGTGGGATCATTGGGTAACTGGCACACGATAACAATGTTACATATGTATTTGGAAAATTCAAAATTATTTTTGTTGTGGATATGTGATCCTAAAAAATATTTTGTTCGAGACCTAAGCCTGCCGCGTCCAGTTCGAGTGTTTGAACCTGTTCGGGCGGATAACGAGTTCAATGTCCTCGTATAGTGTCCTTTGTTTTGTCAAACTTTTGGGATCTCAGCTTATTATGTGTGTAGGGATTAAGGAGAGGTAAGGCGGCACGTAATGGCATCGCGTGCAGCGAACTCCACCGACCTATATTTTATGCGGTGGCACACTCATTACTAGCCATGGCAGCACGCACTGACCACCCTCGCCATTACATTTACCCTTCGCTTGCACTCGCTAACTCGCCCGATGAATGGGGAGCATCGTCTCGAACTGCTACCTGCGAAAATACCACAAAAAAAAACACGCAAAATCCATGGCGGAGCAACAAAAACACAATCTCGATGGGTCCCAGGTCGGGGCCCGTCGACGTCGGTCACCGACGGTGTCTGCATTTCCGAAACAAAACACAATAGAAAGAGTCGCGTGCGAACGCGACACAGGGATACGGGCGGCAGGTCGAGAGAGGGAGCCGGCACGAGGGCCGACGTAAACAAACCACGGGTCGGAGCTTCGACCGCACTCACCATTTCGGGGATCTTCGGATCCGCGGCGGATGCTGCGGCCTACGTAGTGAAGAGCGGAGACGTCGTCGACGGGAACAGCACAAGCACACGTTCACACAGGATGGTTCAGAGCACGCACTCGGTACATAAATACGATTCGTCCCGTCCTACACTACGGTCGCGGCCCGCGCCGATGCAGTTTACGTCACCGCATCCCGCTCCCGACTGGCGGAGTGGCGGTGTGTGGCGCGAGCGAGCGACGACCTCGCTGCAGCGTGCACCGTCCCGCGCCCCTCGCCCCTGGCGTGCCCGCGCCGCGCCCTTCGTCCGCCCGCGCAGGCCCTAACACCCCTCCCCGCGCTCGTCCTACGTCCGGTGTAGGGCCACCATACGTCCGGGTTTCCCAAGGTTTGTTCTACTTTGCGCCGCACATGCCTCGTTCGCTGATGTTTTGTCAGCGTTTTCGGACTTCACGAATGTTGAAATATACGCGTGATTATTTATTTAATACAAAACATTTAAGATACCATATTTTTCTAATCGTTGAGTGTTAGACGATTGTCCCGCTTAGATGGTCCGGTGGAGTCACCCCGATTCCGGTGATTCACGAATCACGATGTCGACACGAAGAGCCAAAGCCAGCGTGCAGTGCTTTCGACTCGACCGAAATATTATTGTGGTTAGATAGATACTTCCCGAGACGTCCGGCCATATGAAACGAAGCAGCTCGTTAACGTTCCTCATAATGTATTTACATAAACACAAAATGAGGTACTTTTCTCTTTGGAGCGAACAATCTTTTTCGTTGACGCACGCTTAGAGAGTTATTTTTATAAAGTTTCATGACGGATTGCCAAACAATTACGAGAGCGACGCAAATTGTATAAAATGAAGTAGGTATAAACGGAAACACCGTGGAAACAAATTAAGGATCGGCAAATGTGTACAGGCTTTTTTACGTTGGAAGTATAACGAACATTCAAGTACATTACTTCCATACTTCCTGTAGGTTGGGGATATTTGCGCCCCGACCTACCCACTAAAACCAACGAGGTCCCTCGACTGCACTAAACAGGGCCACGGGTTTCGCTACCCACTGGGGGAACATGATGAGCCCTAGGCTTTGATAGGGAGCTCTGGTAGTTCCCAACCCTACATTGGGGTAAGTGCAAAACGTTGTGCGTGCCTGTTTCAGACGCATGTGACTCCTTAACCAGCTCAGCGCTTAGTTGTTGCTAGCGGCGGCCGCCCTGCACCTCAGCACCTGCCCTGCTGCCACCTGCACTTCAGGGTCTCAAGGAAACAGAGTCCCTGTAGCTAAACCCACCCCGACAACATGTGCCTCTCTTCGCCTGAGGTCTCCCCGTGGGCCTCCATGGTATGGGTGACGTTGATCCGGTATGGCCGCAACGGATCCGGCACGCAAGCCTTCTCACCAAAGCAAAGTGAGAGCACGGTCGAGAGGAAAAAAAATGTTGCAGGCTTGTTTAACATTGTCCAACCTTAACTCTTAACTCTGATCAAATAGATGAAGGAAATACATTTCGCGTTCCCTCGTTACATTTGGTTAAGCCATATGTGATGTGATTGAGATACGGTATATTTATCTCATTAGATAATGATAAAAAAATGCATTTGGGCTGACATACTGTCATTCACATAACTTGCATACGCCAACGTATCGACAACGCTCGCACATGTATAGATATAGTGTATAGTAGTAGTGCATGCATACTAAATAAATTAAATCAATAAAAAAACACTACACACACTACTATGTATTTGACACACATGCACGCACATTATACTCTTTTGATTTTTGGTGAAGTCTGTGGTCAAAATGAGAATCCTACTAATATTAAAGATGCGAAAGTTTGTAAGTATGGATGGATGGATGTTTGACAAAAACTACTGAACAGATTTTGATGAAACTTTACAATAATATAGCGTACACATCAGAATAACATAGGCTATAATTTATAAAGATATTGTGCGAATTGTCCAAAATATAATGATAAATATCAAGTAAGCGCGGGTGAAACCGCGGGGTGCAGCTAGTAGAACAATATTTATAGAACTATGTATAATTAACATTAATTATGGCGAGTTACGACCGCTAGGCGACCACTAGTTACATTAATTCCTTAATATAACATTCTTCTTCTCAGCACATGAATGATCCGCTACTGAGTCGCGCCTCCTCCAACTACATGGACGGTAATTAGCCTATTATGCCACGGTGGCCAGACGGGTTGGCACGGGTAATTGACCTCGACATTTCTTTCTGTCGACTCTTACGACACCCTCAGGATGGAATGGGGTGTATAATATTATAATATAACATTATATGTATTTTTATGTTATATTTATGTTGGAGCGACACAAGCAAGAACTGCGTGTCACGGAGATGAATATGCTGCGGTGGATGTGTGGAGTGACGCGAAAGGATCGCATAAGGAACTCCCGCATTCGCGGCAGTCTTCATGTCCGTGACATTGCGGATAAATTGCAGGAGTGTCGGCTCCGTTGGTACGGCCACGTTTTGCGGCAACCGGAGGCTTACGTGGGAAACAAATGTCTGGCCATGCCGCCTCCGCCGGGCCCCGGTAGGAGGGGTAGACCCAAAAAGTGCTGGCTTGACGTCGTAAAGGGTGATATGCGTGCCAATGGGCTCACTACCAGGGATGCTGAAGACCGTGCGAAGTGGAAGAGAAAAAGTCGGAAAGCGGATCCCGGGCGCCGAAGCGAGTTTGGGCTGCAAAATTTCGTAATATCCGCAGGCCAAATTTAATAAACTTAACAAAATGAACTATTAATGTCCAATGTTGTCCATAGGTATTGAAAAGAGACAGATAACATTCATTTACTCCACACATAAATCGCTTCTATGCAGACCATTTCATCTCCCAGCGAAGTTATGGGGTTTTCAGTCCTAGATACTTTTCATATGCATTCACCCCTCCCAAGATATCAAGACAGTATTTATTATACGGCTCTCTCATTCAACATGTAACTCATAAATATGGTGGAAGTGCATAGTTAATATTACTGTTTATGTATACCCTGACATGTACAAATTTGAATACAAATTGACATGAATTTTTCAAATCCGCAATTTATTACACCATCCGATAGTGTCCCTATCAAGGAACTTTGGGAAACAATACCATAAGCAAATTTTTAAACAAATATGAACTTTATATTGCAGTAATAAGGTTGATTTAATTCAAATTTTAACCAGTATATAATTTTTTCTCAGTTTTTGCATATTTATTAGCTTTTATACGAGGGTGAATCAAAAAATTCTTGGAATCAATATTAAAAAATGCAAAGATTTAAATAATAATATTTTATTTTTCTACATAATCTCCCTCCAATGCAATGCATTTAGAATAACGCGTTTCTAACTTCCTTATTCCTTGTGAAAAAAAATTATTTTCTTGACTCTCGAAAAAGTCCTCTACGGCAGCTATAACCGCGTCATTATCGTGAAATTTTGTTCCACGAATTTCCTCTTTTAATTTTGGAAATAAGTGAAAATCACTTGGGGCTAAGTCCGGAGAATATGGTGGGAGATTGAAGCCAGCACAGCGGATTGCGTTGAGCGCAACTTCCGATCGATGGGCAGGAGCGTTATCTTGAAGGAACAACACGCCCAACGACAGTTTTCCACGACGTTTTTCTTTAATCGCTTCACGCACTTTCGGGATTAAATTTGCATAATAGGGTCCAGTTATCGTCTGGCCTTTTGGCATGTAATCAATAAAAAGGATTCCTTCACTATCCCAGAACACAGAGGCCATAACTTTGCCAGCGGAAGGAGCAACTCGAAATTTCTTAATGGATGGAGAGGATGGTCGTTTCCAAGACATGCTTTGTCTTTTAGTTTCAGGATCAAAATGGTGGACCCACGTTTCATCCATGGTGACAAGACGACGGCAAAAATTATCCGAATCACGCTGGAACATTTCGAGATTACGCTTGGAAATTTCCAAACGTCGCTTTTTGTTTTCGTCGGTTAACATTCGTGGCACCCATCTTGCAGACACTTTTTTGAACCCCAGTGAATCAATTAAAATGGATTGAACGCTACCAAAAGATATCTTTAGGATCTCAGCTATATGTTTTATAGTCATTCTTCTGTCTTCCAAAACCAGATTCTCAACCTTTTTGACATTTTCTTCTGTAACGGAGGTTGAAGGCCGCCCAGAACGCGGGTCATCTTTACAGCTTGATCTACCTCTTTTAAATTCAGCCACCCAGTACGCAACCGTAGAATAGGGTACAGCATCACCCCCTAATGTCTGCTGAATGTCCAAAAAAATTTCCTTCGTAGACATTTTTTTCAAACTGAGATATTTTATCACCGCACGTAACTCACTTTTATCCATAATTTTGACTTATTAGCAACTCGTTGCACAAAAAAATTTATTACATGCGAACGAACTGACAAAAACAAGTGACAGTCTGCATAAATATAGTGTGATAGACACTCTTTAATTTGAATATCGAACTTGATCCAAAAAGGTTTCATATATATGCACTTCTAAGAACTTTTTGATTCACCCTGGTAAAGTAAAGCAATTTTATGAATATTATACAATAAGTAATACTAATATTCTTCACCAGTCTTATTAATAAAAATGGCTTATTCTTCTCTTACCCCAATGTTACACCGGCCGTTATTTTTTTCGCTATGTTGAACGGGGTACAATAAATACAAATGCCCTTTAGAACGTGAATTGGCATTCAAGAGATTGAACATTTATTATGAAACAAAAATTAAACTTACCATTCGAAAGCATTGTAGTGGTAATAGCAGAGGCCTAGGCCGTACGAGAAGAGAGGATCCTTCCAGTTGTCAGGTTCCAAAGCGTAGAACTTCTGATACGCCGACATTGCTAAAAAAAAACAAACATTAGAAAACTTATTTATGGTTAGTGACTGAAGTATTATTTATTCTGCTGTTTTTTTGGGATTTTTGGTCGAATCACGAGACTATGTCAGCGCCATCGGGCTCTCAAGATAAAATCATATTAGATGTTAAGCTTGTATATCTGACAATATTTTGTGTACGACATACATCAAAGCCGTCCTAGACGGTGGACCGACGACCTGGTTAAGGTCGCCGAAAGCAATGAATGCGGGCGGTCCAGGACCGGCCTTTGTGAAGATCCTTGGGGGAGGCCTACGTCCAGCAGTGGACGTCTTTTGGCTGAAATGATGATGATGATACGTTGGCACAGATATCACAATTTAGCCTTTCCGCTTTTCTCTTTACAAGTTTAAAGCTACTCAATGGAATGTGACCGGATCGCAACCTATGAGCAGTTACAATCATTCACCTATTTAGCTTAAATTGAGTGAAACATGGAATATGAAAAGGGGTTCACTCTGTATAGTTCGTTAGGCACTAAATGGATCAGAGAATTTTGGTCAAAATATTATTTCCATTTAAATTTCATATCAATATCATATTTCCCAATCAAGTCCGAGAACTCTGGGTTTGGCAGACTGCCTCCTTATTATTCCGAATGCCAACATGTGATGGGACTCATTGCCACCTGCCAAAGTGTCGTAAGGTCCGACAGTCAAAAGGAAATGATAAGGCTGAAACCTAGCTGCAAGGGAAGAAAAACTTAATACGAAACCTAGTGAAAACCCTTCTGGCCAGTGTGGCACAGTAGGCTAATTACCTCCCATATAACGGGAGGAGGCCCGACTCAGTAGTGGCATATGTTTTTTTTTCTTTATTAGATTATAGAGGGTTTAATCCCGGGGATTATGTCTAGTGGCATATGTGTGGGTTGAGTGGTATATTGACTTATTGTTATGTGTCTGTACTGCGAGGTAAACAGTATTTGTAAGGAGGAAAATTGGATGCCTTGAGCTCATGATAAAACTGTGGCTCCAACTATTAAATGACTTGGTATTAACTTTTATTCCGAAAAATATACCGAAACTGTAGATATATCAATAGTACTTAGCACGAAGTAGGGCTACATACATATAACTTTGTTGAATAACAGCGACATCTATGAGCAATAAAGTACATTAATAAAATAAGCGCCACATAGCGGAAGTTGCAATAATTTTTTGGTCGCGGCAGATACCAGTAGGGAAGATACCGACAGACATACTGCTTCTAATTTAATTCGATTTTTCTTTTAAACCAAATATCGATAGTACTACAGCATTTCAAACCAAAAGCAACTTCCAAATTATCACACAGTACAGCTAAATACTGATGGATAGTGTGGAACAACCAAAAGATACTCCATCATTTAGGTACAGTTAAGGTCAAAGATATGTATACACTACAAAGTTTCATAAAAATGTAAACAGGCACAAGTTCAAAAATATGTATACTTTTACTTCTCAGCCCATAAATGACCCACTGTTGAGTCGGGCCTCCTCCCATCACAGGGAGGGAACTAACAATATGTATACAATAAAAGTAGGAATAAGTATATAAACAGCAGGGGCAATAATATGTACTCACACTGATCCATTAATTTAGAAACAGACAGATACCCAATACTCTATGATCTCGATTGTTATGTACCAGATGACACTTGCCATACTAAATTTTTTGGGGACTGAATTACTCTATTTAAATAGGGTTATTTTTTTTTCGATTTGCCTTACCATTTTTATGATTGTCAATTTAATGTGAACATCTAAAAAAGATCGGCATTGCAATTTCTTATATTTGATAATGCAATTTTTTAGACAGCTGCTGACAATGCTAGACAAGAACTTTTTATTTTAAAAACATAGCCATCTTAATACATACGATTTGGAATTGATAATCCTTTTAATATGTGAAAGAGAAACATATTTTTTTACAATGTTTTGTCCATCTGCCACGAATAATATTATGACATGTGGCAATCTACAAATTGCAGTGGGGTATAATAACAACAATCCGCATGAGTCCAATACTCCGGTACTCCCAGAAGTTAGCGCTAGGAAAAAGGTCATTCCAGTTTCTTATTAATTAATAATTAAATTAAACATTTATCTTATGTCACAAAACATGGTTTCAACCAACTATCTATTGTTTTTTACATTCTGCATACATATTATTGTAACTTTAACTGTTTACAAAGTTTCGTGTATTTAGACAAGTACAATTTTGAGGGTTTTTAAACGATTACATCTATTTGACCAAGATACATGCATACATATCTTTGACATTGACTGTACTATAGCATAACTTATCCACTGATATCCACAAAGGCCTATATGATATTTACCTTTTGCATAGTCTTCTAGGAGAAGGTGGAAGTGGCCTAACTTGCAATAAGTCTTAGGATCAATGCATATATCTCGTCCGGCACCTGGGGAACAAGCTCTCTCTTCTTCCTGTAAAAAAATAACTTTTAGTGGAACACTTGTATATCCTGAATGATCCACCAGCAGTATGATATACCACAATCTTGCAACATCATCATCATTCTCCTAAGCCCACTGTCAGACAGATTCCTCCCCTAATGAGCACCATATCACCATGTCCTTTTCGTTTACCACATCTTTTAGTATATGCCAAATTTTTGCATGTTTCTTGTAAATTCCAATACCGTACAATACATTTAGCTAAAGCTAGTAATTTTGTATTGTAAGAGATAACATGTTCAACTTTATTAGAAGATGCTTAAACAGGAATTAGTTCCATGACAACATTGTACAACATCAAATTTGCTTTGATTGATAAAACAAGAAATAGGATTAAATCCATCAATTTCTAGGATTATTTTATTAAACACCTATGCACTATGGGAAATATATTTATTAACATTACAGAAAATCATGCAGACATCTTTAGTATTAGCAAAGTCTAGGCTATTGTTCCACACAAATACGAATCACTACATAGTATAAAACAAAGTCGCCGTTGTCTGTCTGTCCCTATGTATGCTTAAATCTATAAAGCTACGCAACGGATTTTGAAGCGGTTTTTTTTATAGATAGATATATTCAAGAGGAAGGTTTATATGTATAATACATTTATAAATGCACCCGTGCGAAGCCGGGCCGGGTCGCTAGTAACTAAATATAATAAATACATGATAAATTTATTAACGTAAATTAATTGTTCATTTGTATAAATGAGATACCTTGACTTGTACCAACATCCCTTCCAGATATTTGACAGCTTTGAGGACAAGTGCACGGGTCCTGCCATGTTCAGTGCCTTTTAGTTTCAGAAATCCAAACTGGCGACTGAAAATTATGACATAACATTGAATGAAAACAAATGTTAGTGGCATGCACACAAGCAACCTTAACATGTTCATTGAGATTAGTTTGAGATCTTACACACCATCAATATTATCTTGTTGTACAGAATATTTTTTGTTTTTATTTTTCATAACTCAAGGGTTATATTCTTTATGTAAAAATAATAACTAATGGTGTTTAAATATCGTCGTTTCAAGACGGGTTGGCACAGGGTTTCTATCAAGCTTTCCTTCTCTTTCGGCTAGATGATCTGCCTCTTGCATTCTTTTAGTTGCCTCTTACAACACCCTCAAGACGGTATGGGTTGGTGACATTGTGTATTCTGAATCCGTCACAACATGGACAGGACACTTATACATATAATATTGTGGCATTATAATTTTATTCTTAAGGGTGTTTTACATTAATTATTATGACTTTGTTGAATTATAATTTTATGCCAATTGATTCTTTAATAAAATATGGTTTCATTCAAAACCTAGAGTTCAGGGAAATAAAAAACTGGTTGTGTAATAGTAATTGCTTATAAAGTTTATATGTAAAGATCAACAAAAAAATAATAAAAAATATATATTTGATATGCAGTGTATTTTTGTGTAGATTGCTGTACCACCTACAAGCAGGACCACTTGAGATAAGTTTATGATGTAAGCCAAATCTATATTTCAAAACGTAAATACTTGTGTAACCAAATGTACAAATAGATAATATATTTGTTGACTAAAAACTTTGTACCTGTCAAGTTCGGACAAAACTTGCAACTCTTGAGAGGTTAAATGTAACTCTTCTTTTTCCTCCATTTTCAGAAAACTAAGGGGGGAAAATACATAGATAGTTTTATAAATACGCGTGAAATAACATTATCTGACGAATAACACTTTCATAGCAATAAATACACGCAAACAAGGCGCGGTTTAAGTACGTATCGGACAAAAACAGATTTGATTGACATTACAACTTTCCAAGTGATGTCCGCGGTATGGAATGAAGTCAATAATTCGATAAAACGCACTATCTATTATTTAACTGAATGATCTGCGATCACGCTTAAAATGCACCCACAAAAAATTAAAAGGAATCTTTGGTGATTTTATATAGTATGGTTCAATATCGGATTCTGTAAACGCAACAGCGTGTCAGGCTGCTTTGCATTCGTATATTTGAAGTCGATTATCTCTGAATTATAGATGATCTCTGGTTTATTGTAAAATATAAAATCGTCTAACCGGTCGGGAGATTAGCAGGAATATGTAACTGCTTGTGTCAAGTTTTACTTAGCACTTAACACATTGATATTTCTCAAATTCGCAAATGCTATGTGATTTGGCATATTAAACCCTTTTTTGTAGCAACATATTACCTTTGTGATTAAATAACACGAACATTAGTTGGGTACATAGTTGGGTATGGCAGAAGAAACATGAAAGCAGAATAAATGCAGTTGAGATGAGAGCGTTTAGAAGTATGATAGGAGTTAAACTGAGTGACAGGATAAGAAATAGTGAGATAAGGAAGCGTTGTGGTCTGAAAGAAGATGTAGTGACAAAAATTGAGAAAGGTATGCTGAGATGGTTTGGCCATGTCGAGAGAATGAATGAAGAACGATTGACGAAAAAAGTGTATAAGGCGAGTGTGAATGAAAGTGTTGGAAGGGGACCTAGGCGGACGTTTCAAGACCAAATCAGGGACGTCTTGAAAAAAGGCCAGGTCAAGAGTACCCTAAACCGAAGAGCATGTATGAAGGGAATAATGAAAGTGGACGAAGCGAAACAAGTATGTATGGATCGTAGCAAGTGGAAAGAAGTGGTCTCTGCCTACCCCTACGGGAAAGAGGCGTGATTATATGTATGTATGTATTAGTAAACATAGTAGAAAAAATCTTAAGTGTTTACATATCTATGATGTTAGAGGGGAGAAGAGACAAGCGGATTGATGATAGTATTAATATTAGTCGATTCAGCTGTTAGATGTCAGAAATTCTCTCCTCGTCTTGCATATTGGAATTAAAGTGGTTACCCACAACACTATTTACATTAATTTTGTTGAAGCTGTCATCGCGCGAACATAATTCAGTTTGATTTTGAAGATTATTTTGCGTTTAGTAATATTTAAATAAAGCGAAATAGGTACTTTACTTAATTACAGTGCCGTGATATTATAAATATTTTTTCTAACGCGTCAACATGAGTTACCGAGACACGGTAAGATTTTAATTAATTGACGCAGTAATATTAAAGAATACATTATTGTTACATTACAAGTATTTAGCAAAATAGTAGTTTACTATTATAACACTACAAACTTTATAACTTCAAAGTACCGCGTACTGATTTGTAAATCAGAATTCTATTTATAAAACATAGTCATGAATCCAAGGTTACTGTAAACTCTGGTCTAAGAGATATCATTTTTCTATTGCTCCTATTTATAAATGACTCCGGACTACAGATGTTAGTGCTGTTGGGTCCCATGAGCTATAGAAAAATAATTATTTCATATTTCTGTAACATTGTTTGTTAGAGATGAATATGGATTATCAGATAATGCATAGATAATTTATCTTTTATATTTTTTCACAGCTTTTATATCCTCGGTATTCCCGTTATCAACCTTCTTATTATGATGTATGTATGTTGGGTTTTGCAAATTGTGTGAGATCTGCTTTAAATAAATTGCAGTGCAAAATTATATTATATGAGCTTTAATAATCAGTGATGATGATTTTCTGAGTTTTATTAAATCTGTGCAACTGTGGTACTATTATTGAACAAGGCGTAACAAAACCTATGTATGAATTATTTCAAGTATTGAAGATTGAGAATCTTCGCTTACGTCTCCTTATGCTGTGTATTATATTTTTTATATTATTTATTTATTTTACTGTTCCTAGATATTTAGTTCATATTTATTCTTTTTATTACATCCTGTCTAATAACTCGGCAAAATTGTAGATTTTAAACTCACATACTTCTTTTACAGTTTGCACATCATAACTGTTACATCATAATTATTTTCATAATTAAAATTACAGCTTGAATAATTTTCCCTTGGGAATTTTATAACAATCCTTATTAATATGATATTGAAATAATTGTTGCTACATAATAACACATATTAGCAAAAAAATATTTATAATGACTAAAATGGTTGTCCTTAACAGTACTCACTATATCCGAGAACTCATTCATACTGTGCAGCCAAAGAGCAGCGTGTGGGATCCTACATAAGGACCCTCATGGTATCTACTTCTGACCTCTGTTTGTGTGACCCGTTGGAATCATTACACTTTGGCCTGACCTTATCTAAACACACATGATGGTGATAATGTAACAATTTAATTTCAATGAAATTACTTTTTGCTACCCTCACCCTAAAGTTCTTTATTACCTTTACATCCTAATTTTCAAGCTTTTTATGGGGTTGTTATTCACAAATTGCCACACCATCATTCTTGAACCCTTTAAGCAGCATTCCTTACATTGATTGCAACAATGCTTTGCTATTCAGTTATGATGGATGAATGTTGGTGACTGGGCACAGCTTGCATGATTTTGCTTTCTGTTTTATGGTTTTACCTATAAAAATTTAGTCTTCACTATCACTATCACTACATAGTATAAAACAAAGTCGCATTTTTCTGTCCGTCCCTATGTATGCATAAATCTTTAAAACTACGCAACGGATTTTGAAGCGGTTTTTTTTAATAGATAGAGTGACTCAAGGGGAAGGTTTATATGTATAACCCACCCCCGCTTTGCACGGGCGAAGCCGGGGCGGGCCACTAGTTAAATTATAAAAGTCAAATTAGTTACTAATATTTGTAAAAAATCGAATGTTAAAAATCCAAGTTAAGTTATGATATTCTTGATATAAATAACAGACTTGTTAGCAATATGATTCCCTATTAAAAATCCCTATTAAACTTGTATACTTTTTTATTATAAGTAGGTATTCTATTTTTATTATAGTCCAATATGACTAGACTTACTTTATGAATATTGGTGAGCCTATCTTTAATGCATAAATTTAGGGAGAACATTTAATTTGTTACATAATGGTTATATTACTACTTGCTATGACATTCTTACTTCAGAAGAATAACTCAGCTTGACCAACTGCAACGTAAAAAATGACGCTGTTAAAACGCTTATCTGCCACACGAATAACAATTAACGGTATAGATAGGAGCATATCCACTTAAACCTAGCTCCATATTTACATACGTAATCAGTATCTCGGTATCACGTTGTTAACTTTTTCTGGGGACTGCAGTTGCTAAATTGACAAAGGATGGGTCAGTCAATGTGTAGTTGTCTAACGCTTAGACTCCGTTCCCAGAGTTTCGGGTCGTCATCATCGGTGTTAAGCTCGCTGTCATCTCTAAGGTCACGGCCGTACGCCGATATTTCATACAATCCTACTCCGGATCTGGACGAGGTCTATCCAGGGCTATACGTCGGAGATGCGTAAGTTTAGAAAGCGATTTCATATTCATAATTTTTTTAACAAAAAAATGTGATCTTAGTTCCATATATCTTAGAATAAAAAGCGAAAATATACAATCAATTGAAGTCGGTGCCATAAGCTTAACTTTAACCTAATTAACCTGGGTGTAAATTTAAGTTGGTTGTTCATATTTTTAAGTCGTTTCAGGTCGTTTCCCATTTTTTATTTTAATCATTTATAATATACACAGGCTTTGTAAAGGACTTAATAATACAAACATTTCCTTAAATTATATGTCAAAAGATTTCAAGTATTCTGCCAACCAATTTCGATAAAAAAATTCAGTGACCAATAGACCAATATCGATCGGTCGGATCGGTTTACAAAAAAGGAGTAGGTACTTTCCTTTTTAAAGTAGTTGATAAAGAAATTTAAACTTTGGGTGATCGGGGAACTCTTGCTACGAGAATTTATTTTGACTGGGATCTGGCAAATTTTAAGTAGGTATTAATAACTTCTGGTCATGCTGTTGTTTCGAGTAAAGTACTATATGCTAAATGTGTACATTTTCACAACTCGGGAGATAACCGAGTCCGGGAAGAATTCGAGGGCATAGACTTCGCCCACGCATACTCCGCTTTTGATTCTTGTTGCTGGGTTGTCTAGTATTGATTATGTTGTAAACGTTTATGTTATATACATAAGTGTGTTCCATAGTACAACAGTCTTTATGGTTATTACATTAGCACACACATGTTGAACGTCAGAGTATTTCAGTTATTTTACACTGGATGTCAATACATTTTTTTTGGGGCCGGTATTTGTTATTTTCAATTTGCATAGCAAAAATGATAGAATTCACGTTCACGTAGAGTTTATCGGGAACTAACTGACGTCCATTAAGCCTTTCTTAGGGTCAGCGCCCACCAGCGGAGTGGCGGCGAAGAGGCTATTTCAGTAACAATTTAATTTCAACCTAAAACGCTTCTGAATACAACTGTATTTGGTACAACGAAATACAATGACGGCGAGCGACGTGACGCGGCGAGCGTATTCTAAATACAGTCGTATTATGAAGGGTTTTAGGTTGAATTTAAATTGTTACTGAATTTGTCTCTTCGCCGCCACTCCGTAGGTCGGCGCGGTCAGCACAGTCAGCCTAGTATACGAACTAGACTGTCCGAATACTTTCAATTTTATTTTTTATTGTTATAGCCCCTGTTTTTTTGTTGATTCAGTGTTGCAGCTAAAGACAAAGCCTTCTTAAGACGCATGGGCATTAACTATGTCCTCAACACTGCGGAAGGCAAACGATACACCCAGGTTGACACCGACCATATGTACTATCGCGACTGTCCTGGTATCCGATACAAGGGCTTCCAGCTCATGGACATGCCCACCACGGATATATCTAGATACTTCCACATCGCTGCCAACTTTATCGACCAGGGAATTTCCAGTGGAGGTATGCAGTTACGTCTTGCATTAACTATGAATATTAGCTTATTACTTGTCCTATCCTAGCTATTTTTGTTCGTTAAATAAGATAGTCAACTGTTTGTGCAAGTTTAATGCACTCGGCACATGGTATACATCCGTTTTCATTGATATGAATAGAATGATGAAATGCTAAAAGAAAGCGGCAGCTCCACTGTTGTATGTACGAGGGTGAATCAAAAAATTCTTGGAATCAATATTAAAAAATGCAAAGATTTAAATAATAATATTTTATTTTTCTACATAATCTCCCTCCAATGCAATGCATTTAGAATAACGCGTTTCTAACTTCCTTATTCCTTGTGAAAAAAAATTATTTTCTTGACTCTCGAAAAAGTCCTCTACGGCAGCTATAACCGCGTCATTATCGTGAAATTTTGTTCCACGAATTTCCTCTTTTAATTTTGGAAATAAGTGAAAATCACTTGGGGCTAAGTCCGGAGAATATGGTGGGTGGTCAAGGAGATTGAAGCCAGCACAGCGGATTGCGTTGAGCGCAACTTCCGATCGATGGGCAGGAGCGTTATCTTGAAGGAACAACACGCCCAACGACAGTTTACCACGACGTTTTTCTTTAATCGCTTCACGCACTTTCGGGATTAAATTTGCATAATAGGGTCCAGTTATCGTCTGGCCTTTTGGCATGTAATCAATAAAAAGGATTCCTTCACTATCCCAGAACACAGAGGCCATAACTTTGCCAGCGGAAGGAGCAACTCGAAATTTCTTAATGGATGGAGAGGATGGTCGTTTCCAAGACATGCTTTGTCTTTTAGTTTCAGGATCAAAATGGTGGACCCACGTTTCATCCATGGTGACAAGACGACGGCAAAAATTATCCGAATCACGCTAGAACATTTCGAGATTACGCTTGGAAATTTCCAAACGTCGCTTTTTGTTTTCGTCGGTTAACATTCGTGGCACCCATCTTGCAGACACTTTTTTGAACCCCAGTGAATCAATTAAAATGGATTGAACGCTACCAAAAGATATCTTTAGGATCTCAGCTATATGTTTTATAGTCATTCTTCTGTCTTCCAAAACCAGATTCTCAACCTTTTTGACATTTTCTTCTGTAACGGAGGTTGAAGGCCGCCCAGAACGCGGGTCATCTTTACAGCTTGATCTACCTCTTTTAAATTCAGCCACCCAGTACGCAACCGTAGAATAGGGTACAGCATCACCCCCTAATGTCTGCTGAATGTCCAAAAAAATTTCCTTCGTAGACATTTTTTTCAAACTGAGATATTTTATCACCGCACGTAACTCACTTTTATCCATAATTTTGACTTTTTAGCAACTCGTTGCACAAAAAAATTTATTACATGCGAACGAACTGACAAAAACAAGTGACAGTCTGCATAAATATAGTGTGATAGACACTCTTTAATTTGAATATCGAACTTGATCCAAAAAGGTTTCATATATATGCACTTCTAAGAACTTTTTGATTCACCCTCGTATATAGTCAATTTTCCAATGGCATATTATTCTTTCTAATAAATTGATATGGAAAATAATATTTAAATTTAGATTATATTTTATGTTCAACAACAAATTAATCTTCCCAAAATGTATATTAAACAATTATACGATTCGTTGCATTACGAAAATCATTCCAGGTCGCGTGCTAGTCCACTGCATGATGGGAGTATCACGTTCTGCGACTTGTGCCTTGGCGTTCCTCATGATCAAGCGAGGTATGTCTCTGACAGAAGCTCTAGCCACTGTCCGAGCTAGACGCGATATTCACCCCAACGAAGGGTTCGTGCGTCAACTGCAACAGTTGGACAGGGAACTGCGCCTCAATCGGATCCGCTGACCCTACAGGAACCCGTCACTCCAACCTCTTCTCACTACTAATTCTCTCGAGGTCGGAGCTAGGCGACGAGTACGCAGTCTTGATCGAACGTTTCTCTTCCATTATTAATTATCCATCAAATATGCCCCAATAACCATAATTCCTTTCAATGTTTTACTATGCAACGGGGTATACTAAAATTTTACCAAAAACACTAAACGGGCATCATCTTTTTTAATATTAGAAATATGGTACGATATATTCTTCGTGCTCTCGCTTGTTCTCGACTCACGACACACTTGACCGTGCTCCGAGTTCTTATCAAAAATTAAGTGCAAATAAATATTTTAGACATGTAACCGTAGGATAATGAAAAGATTAACCGAATAATCTAAGAAGTATAATTTATTTTACTGCATAATGAAACTATACCAAATTGTTAAGACTCAAAAGTTTATAGATTACTATAAATAGTATAATAATTATAAGAGTATGTTATTTATTTTAAAAGAACTACACACAAAAATGTGATGTTTTGTGAATATGATATCAAAGTATTTTATTTTTTAAATGTTGTTAAAAACTAAATAGAATATTTTATAACCAGTGAGTCATATATTTTAATAATCTGAATTTAATTCTCATGTGCCATTTTTAATTATAAACAGTTATTTATTTTTATAGACTATTTTATTCAACTTCAATCAGTGTAGATTGTAACTGTTACTAGGTCCAGTTAATAAGATGTTACTGCTTCTTTAAATATGTATAATGATAGTATGTAATAGTTAGTGTAATTTTAATATCTATTCAACTATAGTACAACGTGTAGCCTTACAGTCATAAAATGACTACATTGTGGTGTGCAATAAGATCTGTATTGTCGTGAGCATTATTTTATTAGCTTTTTTTTTTAAGACTGGTATTGATTGACAGTTTACGAGACTGAACGATTACAGCAATAATGCTAGTTGCTTCAAAGGAATGTATGCCTGATTCTTCTGGTAAATGTAGTGTAGAATTATAAAATAATATGACCTTTATGGAAATATCTTTAGATCAAACAAATAATTAGATGGCAAAGTCGTAAAATGATTTTTGTACTAGTAGAACTCTACGAACCAACATCCTTGCTCTCAATTCATAGGTACGGTCAACGCGAAAATCTTTACTAAAGTGGCCTTAGACAAAATACGAAGCAAATATCAAAGAAAATTTGTTGAAAATTCCTAGAGCGATTGTCGTACAGAATATTTGGTATTCATTTCGTTTGATTGCCAGTTTGCACGCTACATGTTACGACTGCCATAGGTGGTAAAACGGTGGCCGTGGTTTTACGGGCCCTCCGATGCATAGAGGTCAGATATTGAAAGAAAGAAAGAAAATGTTTATTAGACACAAAAAATAACAACCATAGATAATAAAACAGAAAGCAAGGTATACTCTAATGCAATTTTTGGACACTCATAAAGCATAGCAAACAGCATAGTTAGGCGCTGCTGATCGACTGCGTTCCCCACTGTCCGTTAAGCTACGACATTACTAATTAGACCTAATATTCCTGAAATCAACATTTTAATGTGAAATTAAAAAAGAAACTAAAACAAACAAGAATTACCATAAGTCTATTTGCTTGTGATGTTGATTTTTTATGTAAGAGCAGGCAGATGACTGCATTCCGCCTGATGTTAAGTGGAAGTGGATATACCTAATATTTATTAAGCGAGTTTAGGCGAAAAGGTATGATCATCCAGCCAGATCAGGTGGTGTGTCTGGCAGTGGGCCGCGGCGCCTATCCCCCGATAACTGTAGTCGGGGATTTCTAAACTGTGTGAATTTCTCTGTAATCTTCGCTATCGCGGTGTAGAACTTTTTGGTAATCCTTGCATTTGTAGGCAAAATTTCTTGATGTTGATATTTTAGATTTTACGGGCAAATTGTGTAAAGTATCCTGGCTACACGAGTACCTACAGTTGGACGAGTGATTTGTATTTTTTTTTATTCACAGTGTATGTACATACTGATGTTCTTTGGGTATTGTATGCACATTTTGTTACTGTATTAAGCTTAACATGTATGTCATTGCCGCGCTGCTTGTGTCACGCCCCGAGCACTCATTGTCCGAGGACTCGCACCAGTTGCCAACGCACATTTGGCTGCACATATGTGTCAGCTACTATTTTAACTCCTATCATTCATCGCGAGTACATTTGCAATCTTTATATCATTTAATAAGACACACTCCAATTTATGCTCAAGTGGTTGGTCCTGGGTGGAGGAGGTCGCCTAGCTGACTGTGCGTAACGCAATCGATCTTGAGGTTTATCTATTTGTGAACTCTTTAATGCACACCAAAACAAAGGAGACAGAAAGTAAAATATCCCCAAAGTGTACTTTGGGCAGCCTTATCGCATACCACGATAATTTACAGGCAACCAGATTATGCGTCTGGATATTGGATGGGTGTTCATAATTTGTGTGTAATATCTAAACTCCGTGGCTCGGAGGACACATATTAAAGTCATCGAGCCTAGCTGCCATTCTATCATAAATGGCAGTTGATATCTAGCGGTAAAACTGATAGCTGGCGGTGGTATCAATAGATTGTTCATGGAAAGAAGGCAAGCGGCAATCGCTCCTTGTAACTCGTAGTTACCCAAATCTGGTTGATACCGGTGACAACAAATGAACCCAATTGGGAAAACGGCCAGAAATATATCACCACCCCATGGGTGTCGTAAAAGGCGACTAAGGGAAAAAATACAGACGTTGGGCAGCAGCAACGTCTGGTCCGGCTTTTAAAATAACTTCACGAAGTACATATTTTTATATACATTTCGTAGACATTACATGTTGAATTTTACTTTTATAAAATTGATAATCGTAATTATGTTTATTTCACTTCCGAAACCCTACAGTTGCACCTGATGAAGTTTGTGATTATTAGTGGACTAGTCGATATGTTAAGTGCAATTCTTTTTTGAGAGTTAATGAGTAGACATCGCTGTCTGGGCGTTTATTAATAAACGTGTTTTCAAGAAAGGCAACATGTTTATTAATAAATGAATCGATTAATTATATAATAAAAAAAAATTAAGTTAAATTAAAAAATAAATGCCCAGATCAGATAGCGATAGTGATGCATAGTACCAAAGAAATCAAACATTGTGATATTGAATGTGAAGGAAAGTAATTTCATTTGAATATATAAATATATTTTGCTGTAATGTATCTATAAAACAGAATCACTGTCTATTTATCTTTATACGCTAAGAAATATAAATACTTATTATATAATAATTTTTAAGTAGATGCATATTTACGAAACTGTTTATTTTCTTAATTATGTCAGTAGCAGTGGCTTTCAATCACCATTGCTGAATTTCATCATACATTCTTATTGAATCACACTACATTTATAATTATAAAATTTTTGCTACATCCTGTAATAAACTTCAAATATTTTGCTGTCTGAATGTAATAATGTAGGAAGTAAGTTTTTGTGCACAGTAAAGATGTATAGTCCCATCATATAGGGTAGTATGTATACCAACAACTTAAAAAAAAAACCACTAAGTAATAATTTGCTTATATATATACTTGAGATACAAAATATTAACACATACCACATATTGTTTTTAGAGGTGAATTCACCCTCAGTTTTTAATTCAGAATGATCTCAAATCCCAACTTAAATATTGCTAACTAGCATCTACCTCAGTTGTACTTGTATCTATTGAATGAAAATAGGTATGCTGGTACTATGGATTTTACTGTGTACAAGTTTGCCTTATGCAAATCAGTAATAAATGTACCTGTAAAATAATATTGTTCCACACTACATTATACCTAGTGTTGCATCAGGATTAATTTAAGTATTCTGACATAATAAAGTTACATATTTATTTGTTTTTTGTTTGTCTTTACATAACTATCATTTACTCAAGAGCAGCCTCTAAGAGGTATCCCTCTAGTAAATTATTATGTTAAAGGTTAACTAGAAAGAATGCCTTAGGCATTAAAGTCCGCATAAGTTCAACTTACTACTACTTGGCAGCCCAAAAAGGACCCACTGCTGTCAGGCCTCCAACTACATGAAGGGTAATTAGCCTACTGTGCCATGCTAGCTAGATGGGTTGGCACAGGGTTTTGTTTAAGTTTCCCTTCTCTTGCGGCTAGGTTTTCAGCCTTGTCATTTTCTATTGTCGACTCTTACAACACCCTCGAGATATAATGGGGTGGTGGTGGCTCAGAAACTATGAAAAATCGCAGAACATACATGGGGGTGATTCGGGTACCCCAAGGGATGCTCTATCTCTAGACTTCTGTCTAATGTAGATGCGTCTGTCAGGTATACTAAGGGGGCCATAAACTGAAATACTGTTAGATATCACTATAATTTAATAAGAACTAACGCTATCGACGAGTTTGCATTTACAAATAGGGGCGGTTCATTTCTGTCTTCTTAGCTTTTTTGTCTCGAGCTCTTGGGAACCAGCGATGCACTGTAGTCTGTGTGATGGAAGATAATTGTTTTCTTGCAAATTCTGGTTTCATTTCTTTGAATACACGATAAATTTCCTCTTTATCAGACATCTTTAAAACAGAAGAGTCCATCTTCTGTTCCTCTGGTAAAGGTTTTGAAAACTCATACGGAAACTCCTTTTCACGATGAAGGGCGACAATTGTGGAACCATCATTAGTAATTACAATTTTATTAAAATTTCTGCATAAAATTGCAGGTTTAAAATTAATGAAGCGCATTATTTGCGTCATTTTAGATAACCATATTCCTAAATAAACATTTGGTTTGGAAACTACAACAGTACAGTAGGTAAAATAACCTAAAACATGACTGATTTGACTGACACTTGAGTGACTGCGACTAAGCTTAGCTTGAGCCATGAAGTTTGATTGAATTACGCTCGCTCGTTCGAAGTTAGAGCAATATAGAGATGAATATGGAAACTAAAATACCAAACTAAAGAGATCTTGGAAGGGACTTTGGAGAGTCTATTGTGATATGCGAGTATTAAAGAATAATATGTCATATCATTACAGGAAATGATGGCTTCACGGTTATGATCATTTTATTTTATTCCCAACGTTTCAGATACTTTGCAGTGTCCGTGGTCGCGGGACGACGAATAAAATAAAATAAAACGATCATAACCGTGAAGCCATCATTTCCTGCAATGTGTAAAGATCGTGAAAACCTAAGACATCAATATGTCATATCTATTTAATTAAATATATATAATAATAAATAGAAAATAAAAGTAATCATGGCCCAAAGACCTGGCAGCCATACCGAAAGCATTAGAGTTATTACAGAAACATATTTTCAAGATGTATCAGGCTTGTCTTCTGTTGAGCGATATTCCGTTCCCACCGACATTGGGTTATAATGAACGTACCTGCATAATTTATTACAGTTATTAAGCAACTTTAAAGTAGCTGTCGAGAAGGACTTTATAGTGACCATAGCAGATAGATTTTGACATCATTGGGTTGATTGTTGATACGCCTGATGATCGAAACCATTTTAATATTTAAATAATATTAACGTACGCTAATTAATTTAAACATTTTTGTTTTAAATTTTTATCGACATTTTACCCATCCCTAAGATTGCCAAATATGACAGGATTGACTGACAGGGTTTCGACTTTCGATTTTTCGGGATTGGTTGGGTGTCAGGGATGGTCGAATGAGTAAACAAAATTGGAGTAGGTTTGGATTTTGTCATCGACAAGTAGTGCGCGTATGTGTCGTAAACATTTCTATCTTTGAAAATATTCTGCTTTCAGTTGTATTTTAATTTAGTTGTGTTGTTTTGTGTTTGTCTGGTGAAGGTAATAGTAAGTATATGTAGTTCTTAATAAAATAGGTGTAAGAGATGAGTGTAGAAAAGCCTCCGGATGGAGGCGGCGGGGACCTACCCCCAGTTATTAATATTGTACCCTCCACATCATGTTCGACTGAATCTGGTAATTTTAGATTAATTTCCAATCTAAAGCGTCCAGCTGATTCAGAACTTCTGACAGAGAATAAGAAAACCCGTTCTCCAGCAGACTCTATCCAGTCGGTATACATAAAACCTGCGTATGAAAATAGTAAACTTAATTACAACGAGTGTGATAAGGGCCCGTTCGTAGTCCACGTTTCACGCGAGACGTCTGATGTTAGTACTCCATTAAAAGTCCTTAAATTTGCACAGCTAATCCACAAAATGAATGTTGCTGGCATAATCGAAGGTGGTATCAAATCAACGGGAAGAAATAAAGTTTCAGTTGAATTCCAAAATGCCTCGGATGCAAATGAATTTGTTAAAAACTTTTCGGCTAACGATAAATATATTGCGACAATCCCTAAATTTCTTGTTTCTCGAATGGGTATAGTTAAAGATATCCCTACTGACATATCTCTCGAAGATTTTGTAAATGGTATAAAAACACCAAAACAGTGTGGCGAAGTGTTCAGGGCAAGACGACTTAATATTAAAACACGGAAGGAAGATACTGTTGCATGGATCCCTTCAACGACAGTAATGATAGGATTCGTAGGTCAGACTCTGCCAGAATATATATATTTTCACCATGCTTCTTTACCAGTATCTATATATCAATTACCCACTATACAGTGCTTTAACTGTTGCCGCTTTGGTCATACCAAAGCCCAATGCAGATCCAAGCCTCGCTGCTACCGATGTGCTCAACAACATCCTGGCGACAATTGTAGTATAACTGATGCCGATGCCTCCTGTCTGCTCTGCCGTGGAGGTAATCACAAAGCAACCGACTCCAAATGCCCCGAACATTCTAGACAACGTTCAATTAAAGTTATAATGTCTCAAGAGAACCTTAGCTATAGAGAAGCATCTCACCGTTTCCCACCCTCAAAGGTATCGTATTCAGAATCGTTAGGCCGTACCGCGTATTCTCAATCTGCCCCCCATACTAGCTATCTCCCGTCGTCCTCCCAAAATACTAGTTTTTCCCCTCTTCCAAGTAATCAACATATTCTCTCGTCCCCCCCACCTACCCCTATAAAATCCTCTTATAGGAAAACAATCCTCCGCCCAGTCAAGCCAAGACCTGAATTGGGCAAGTCGTATGATAAACAGGCTCATAATAATATAACTAACACCCCCAGATCTTCGCAGCAGAACGGCTGTGCATTTTCACAAAACCTCGACTCTACCCCCTTTGTTACCCCAAACGACAACCTCATTGAATTACTCGTATGCTCTCTAATTAATATACTATCGAAATTCAGCAACACACTACCGTCCAATGTCATTGAACTTATTCAGCACTTATTACAAACTTGGGTTATCCAAAATGGACAAGAAGATCCTTCAATGGAATTGTAGGAGTATTCGCCATAAAAAACACGACCTCTTAACTTTACTTAATGATGTAAAACCAGACATCATTGCTCTATCGGAAACTTGGCTAAGGCCAGGATCTCGATTTCGGGTACCTGGCTTTGCATGCTTTCGTGATGACCGATTTGATGGATGGGCAGGATGTGCATTGCTCGTAAACTATTCCATTACCTACACTCTACTCCCAATCCCCCCCCACAACCCTGGTCTCCATATAGTTGCCATTAGAGCGCTGGATACCTCTATAATATCTGCCTATATCCCACATCCCAACTCATCGGTTCTCTCCGAATTTAAACTCATCCTTTCGTCCATTCAAGGTCCCCACATAGTATTAGGTGATCTAAATTGCCGTCACACCCTATGGGGTGCCCCTTTTAATGATCCCATTTCGACTATTCTGCTAGATGTCTTAGAAGATATTAACCTCTGTGTCCTCAATGACGGGTCCGCTACTCGTAGGACATCACCTATTCAAAATGTAAGTGTACCTGACATATCCCTCTCTTCGCCCTCTCTGGCTTCTTTAATAACATGGCGAGTCCTTTCCCATTCATATGGGAGCGATCACTTGCCAATTATTATTGAAATCCATAAATCCTCTCTTCCGTCTCATAACCCAAGCCCTCTTTTCAAATATCAGCTATCACAAGCTGATTGGAATAAATTCTCTTCCCTTCTGGATTCCCAAATTCAAACGATCCCCTCCGTTGATATACGTAATGTACTTGCTTGCTACGACCAATTCATTTCATGTATTTTATCTGCTGCCGAACAATCTATCCCCCTTAAGACCTCTGATCGAAACCGAATGCGTTCTCCCCCATGGTGGGATTCAGAGTGTTCCGCAAGCGTCAGAAGTCGAAAAGATGCAGAAATGTTGTACGCGTCTAACTTGAATATGGATAACTACCTAAATTATAAACATACTGCGGCGAAAACTCGTAAGTTACTTGCCAAAAAGAAATCCTTGGGTTGGCGTAACTTCTGTGACTCCTTATCCCCTCGCTCACCTTCATCCAAAGTTTGGAACCAATTAAAAGCATATCGTAGATCTACGGAAGAAACAAACCACTCGTCGAATGATCCTAGACCATGGCTAGACTCCTTTTTAAACAAACTAGCCCCTCCTTCTGCCCCCTCCCATGATTCCCTTCCCCCCATAGAATCTTGTCAACCTGATTTGTCGGGCAGCCCCTTGAATGAGCTCTTTTCTTACCCAGAATTACATTGCGCCCTGGATAATTTACGAGACTCAACCCCAGGGATGGATGGAATACCATACTCATTCATATGCAAGTCTTCCAATGAATGTAAAAAGCTCCTCTTAAATATTATAAATAATATTTTCTTATCAGGAAAAGTCCCGGAATCCTGGAAAACCCAAGTAATCATCCCTATTTTGAAACCAGGCAAAGATCCACTGGACCATTCCTCCTATAGACCCATCGCCCTATCGTCAGTACTTGCCAAGATCACAGAACACCTCATAAAGAATAGGCTAGAGTGGCTGGTGGAGAACAAAGGCTTACTGTCCAATACACAGTTTGGATTTAGACGAGGTGCTGGGACTCAAGATAGTCTTAGCATATTCACTTCTGAAGTTCGATTAGCATTCTCCAACAATGAGCATGTCATTGCCATTTTCCTAGACGTGGCATCTGCCTATGACAACGTCCAACTCCCTCTACTCAGGCGGAAACTACAGCAGCTGAGTATCCCGGTGAGATTGATTACTTTCATATGCAACTTGCTCATGGAACGATCGATACTAGTTAGACACAGGAACACCATTTCTTCTCCACGCCTTGTGTGGAAAGGTCTACCGCAAGGATCAGTGTTAAGTCCATTACTATACAATCTTTACACCTCGGATCTAGACCAATCTGTTAACTGTTTCTGTAAAATCCTACAATATGCGGACGATATTGTACTGTATGCTCGCTCAGAAACGTTCACTGATGCTACATCCCGCCTAAACTCTGCCCTTTTCTACCTTAATGGATGGCTAAATGATCATGGTCTGAATTTATCAGTTAGTAAATGCTCTGCAGTCATATTTTCCCGTAAACGTCATACGCCCCAACTGGATTTATTCGTGGGTACAGATCCCATTGTAGTGCGGGATAAGGTGAAATTTTTGGGTATGATTCTAGACTCGAAACTTACAGGAGTCCATCACATTAACTACATAGTAAAAAAATGCGAGAATAGCGTTAATGTCATGCGCGCCTTGTCTGGTGTCAGCTGGGGTGCTCACCCGTACACCCAAAAGATACTATATGATTCTATAGTGCGTAGCCATTTTGATTACGGTTGCTTTCTTTTAGACCCGTGCAATAAATCTGCAATCACTAAAATTAATAAAATCCAAGCTAAATGTCTTCGCATCGTTACTGGTGCAATGAAATGCTCCCCCACAAATGCTCTCCAGGTAGAATGCTTGGAGCCTCCTCTAAATCTTAGGAGACAATATCTATGTGATAGGTTCTTCTACAATCGCTCCCAATTTGATTCTCACCCTCTACCTCCAATTTTGCATTCTCTCTCTCAGGCAGTTTCTTCAAGTCGATACTGGTCAAACAAGAATCCCCCTCTATTAGTTAAAAGTTTCAATAAACTCCGAGACTTCCCTATCCCTCTTACTAAATTTTACAGAAATCCTCTATACGAGACTGATTTCCAAGCGTTAATATTCCAGCCTAAAGTCATTTTAAATTTTGGTATTGCTAAAGGGTCTCCTGGTGCTAATATTTATTTCAACAACCTCATAAGCAGCCAATGGTCTGACTGGCTAACAATCTATACGGACGCATCTAAAAACCCTGAAAGTGCATGCGTTGGAGCGGCTGTATGGATCCCGAAATTTCGTGTGATATTAAGCTTCAAGTGCCCATCTACTTCATCAATATTTACTGGTGAAGCGACAGCAATATGGGAGGCAGTCTCCTACATAGAATCTCACAACTTGAACAAAAGCCTTATCCTAACTGATTCCTTAAGCTGCCTACAAGCTATTTTAAAAAGCCCATTTCGATCTCGGGATAACTTCTCAATCATTCTTAAAATCAAAGAATCGTTAATGAAATGCTCTCGTTCTAATATAGAAATAGTCTTAGCGTGGATCCCAAGTCACTCCAACATAACAGGCAATGAAACTGTGGACTCTTGTGCTAAAATGGCATCGCAAACGGGATGTAATATACCGCACCGTAGCTGCTATGCGCGTGACCTTAGAAATTTAGTAAAGCCCTCAATGATAGAAACCTGGAACTCACTGTGGCAGATCTCCAAACGTACCAAGGGGAAATTTTATGGTCTAATACAGCCAACTGTACCAACTAAACCATGGTTCAAAATACACAGAAACTTTAAAAAATCTGCTACCTCGGTTATTATCCGATTACGACTGGGCTTTGTTTGCTCACCCGTCTTCCTCGCTAAGATAAGAATTCGTGATCACTCCTTGTGTGAGTGCGGACTGGATGAGGGCACCTTAGAGCACTTGTTTTTCTCTTGCCCCAAGATAACTGTTTCATTATATGATATGCTCCCTGATGTTGTTCAACGTCCCATTAATATATCATATATTTTAACTCTAGCTCACACACCCCTAATAAAAGTTCTTTATAAATTTATAAATATAAACAACATCAGGTTGTGAAATCACTTCTTCTCTGTCTCTCTCCATAATTAATATTATTTAAACTCTTCAGATATATTGCATTGCCGCGCGGCGCACCTTGTACTGTCATAAGATTAACCCTACTAATTGGATGTCTCTGTGTTTTTTTGCAGCAAACAACTGAAATCAGTTATCTATACCGATCAAATGTAAGCGTATCCGACTCTATCAATTTCACACTTGTCGTTGGCAAAATTATCGTACAAACGATAGAGCCAAGTGAAAAAAAAAAAAAACAAAAAAAAAAAAAAAAAAAAAAAAAGTGGAGTAAACTATTTTCCATTTTATAGCCGAAATTTTCATCCGATAACCCTGTTTGTGAAAATGGATTTTCCAGGAACTCCCAATGCATCGGATAGTAATGAATATCCCGTGGCTACGCCTTCACAATTTCACAATGCCCCAGATGATAATAAACGGCGCAGGTATTTTATTACTTAGCTAATTTGCCTGTAGGTATTAAATGAAATGAGTTAACGTGGGCATAAGTGCTAATTAGTGATGCCTTGTACTATTTCAGTTCATCGCGATCTATAAAACGAAGGCGTTTTGATGATGAGTTGGTTGAGTATAGCCTAGGCTTACCAGGCGCTTCTCTGGGGAAGGGTGATAGAAGGATCAGAACGCAGTCGCACACTACCCAAATGGCTGATTTTCCTTCAGGCAGCTCCCCTACCGTGCCCGTACATCCACCACAAGAACGGCGTAGAGCCTCGAGCAAAATATCTGGCAGCATTCCACGCAAAGTTCGCAGGAAAGGACAGTTGTCACATTTGTCAACTAAAGATTTGGGGCGTTGGAAGCCTACAGATGATCTTGCTCTAATCTTGGGAGTACAACAGGTGAGAATTATTATTTGGAATCCCTATAGATTTAATTATGAAATTATACCTATGAAATTGTATTAATTACGTGAAATGTTCGAGAATCCCCTTTTATGTCTCTTGCATTATTATATTAAAAGGATTGATAAACATCTAAACTTACTCTCTAAAATATTATGCATGTATTATACATATAAACCCTCTTTTTGTGAATCACTCTATCTATTAAAAAAAACGCTTCAATGTCCTTTCATACTTTTAAAGATTTAAGCATACATAGGGATGGACAGACGGCAGCGACTTTGTTTTATACTATCTAGTGAGAGTGATATTTTTGGGTTTATAATTGTATAAACATTTTTCATTATCTATAAAATTTATTATAGTTGTAATAACAGTTCCGAAAATAAGAAAAATATTTGTTTGTGTAAAAAAATTATATAGTTATTACATTTGTTAATAACTATTGTAATGTAATATTTTTAACATTTTCAATGGCAACAATTAAAGGGTTGTTGTTATGAATGCTAAGGAGTTAGTTGCAATCTATTATTATGGTACAGAAGTATTTTTTTGCTAAGATTCTTTTAATGTACCTTTTATCATACTGGTTGTAAAGTTTTGGTCTATGGGTTGGACCTTTAGATGAATGTTTGTGTAAGCCTGAGATACTAACTTCTGAGACCTGATTTGTAGTTGTGAATTATGTGTTTGTAAAGGGCCCCCACAATACAGATATACCTACTGCAGGAGAGTTGCCTTTATAAACAATAAAACGAAAAAGTATTGTTCTCTTTTCAGACCAATGACTTACGTATAGTTCACCGTGGAGTCAAGTTCTCTTGCCGGTTCACAGTCAGTGAGCTACAGTCTCGTTGGTATGCCCTACTCTACAATGCAGAAATATCACGAGTAGCTATTGCAGCTATGCGTAACTTACACCCAGATCTTGTGGCATCTGTACAGCAGCAGGCCCTATATTCTACTGCAGAGGAAGAATTACTTGGGACACTGGCTAGTGTAAGTTTGTTTTTTATTTAATTACACACATTTTATTATTTTATAGTACTAAAGATAAAGCCATCTTTTTGTGAGAGAGCCGAAATTCTGATTACTAGAAGATGTCTATCACTTCCTACTAGATTGCAACAGTGGAGTGGTCCATGGGACTGACCTAGTTGACAGTTGACTAAAAACTCGAAATAAAATATCTTCTTGGGGGCTGTCCATTAATCACGTGATGATTTTTTAACATTTTTAACCCCTCCCTCCCCCTTTTTGATACGTGGTGAGGTTTAAGTATAACCCCCCTCCCCCATTGTGATATTTCGTGATTTTTGCCGAACCCCCATGCCCCCTTTTGAACCTGACGTTATTAATGGACAGCCCCTTGTGTTGACGATACACATATCACATTTCAAAGAAGAAAAGAAAACACAGGTGTGGTTAGAAGTAATGATTACTTTTGCGAGTATATATTGAATGCTACTCTGGAATACCTTATCTTTTGACTTTTACGTTTTTATACACTACTTTTAATTTTCTGTCTACCATCTTATAGTAACTATGTCATAAGACTGAACATAGGAGAATATTAATATTACTAAAATTGTTTTCAGAACTCTCACCCAACTCAAGAGAAATTTCAAGAGTTACTGGAACAAAATCCGCATGTGTTTTATCCATCTCGTACTGCCAAGACACTGATGGCTCACTGGCAACTACTCAAGCAGTATCAACTACTTCCAGACCAGACTGTTCAACCATTGCCCAAAAGTATGTTCTCATTTGTATATAATGTGTATGATTGGAAACTCACTCACTAGATGGAAAATTATGTTCATTATTTGTATGTGTTAGACATGCAACTTTACGTAACTTTGTTGTCTGTAGACTGATAAAAATGAGTGTAAAGTATCTTACATTTTGGTGATCAATGGGGCTGTCCATTAATTACGTGAGATGTGAAAGGAGGGGTTCAGCAAAAACCACGTAATATCACCAAGGGGGAGGGAGGAGTTAAAAAATGTAAAAAAAAAATATCACGTGATTAATGGACAGCCCCTATGGAGAAGATAATTTTCGGCAGTGGATATGTGTGGCTGATAGATCTTACCTGGTACTATTTGGGTACCAGTTCTACAAAGCACACTACTACTACTACTCTGCCCATACATAACCCACTGCTGAGTTGGGCCTAGGGTTGCCAACTATACTGTTTTGAACAATATTATACTGTTTTTCGCTAAATTATACTTTTTACTGTTGTACAAAAATAAATTATGCAAAATACTGTTTTCAGCATCAAAATGCAAACACATTATTAGGTGCTATACTTAGACGACCACACATTTTTTTTCAGTAATGAATGCTAAGTGGAGTTAGGATAGAAATAGAGATTTTTATAATAGATTATAAACTAGCAAGTTGTGCGAGAAGCTCTAAAAAATATGTATTTAATACAATAAATAAATAAAATACTGTTCATTTTTCTAAAATACTGTTTAATATTCTTTATACTTAAAGCTGAATGTACTTTATTTCTTGTAAAAAAAGTTGGCAGCCCTAGTTGGGCCCTCTTGCATTACATGGAGGGTAATAATGGCCATAGTTAAACGGAAAGGATCCACATAGAGGTAGTTTTGAGATATTTAAGTTTTAAATTCAGATCGTGTTTGACCTGCCATACATGTGGGTTGGTAACTCAGGACTATAATTTCATTTTTCGTTTGAATTTCACTTGGATTGTTTTCGTGATATAAGTTTTTACTACAAAGAGTGTTTTGGTATACATAACTCATTTTCGGCCATAGTGTGGTTTGGATCCTTTCCGTTTAACTACGGCCTTAGCCTACTGGTTACTACTAGCCTACTGGTTAATTACATACTGGCGAGACTGGTGGTATGGTATGGTGATGGATTTAGAAACACAGTGTCACCACCCCATTTCATCCTGCAGCGTAAGACCCGACAACAGGAAATGACAAGGCCGATAACCTAGTCACACGAGAAGGAAAACTTGATACGAAACCCTGTGCCAACCCATTTGGCTGGCTGGATAAGTTGTTTTCATGTTATACGACCACTATTAATTTAAATTAATCAGCCCATACACGACCCACTGCTTAGTCAGGCCTCCTCCAATTACAAGAAGGCGCCTATTGTGTCACGCTGGCACAGGTTGGCACTTCAATTCAATTCAAAACTCATTTAATCAAGTTGGCTCATTCGAGCTCTTTTGACAAGTCAAACAATAAAATAAAATTTAAAATTTACCATCTACTACCCGTTCAGAATGCACCTCTACAGTGAAGAGCCGACAAGAAACTCTGTAGTTGATCTTTTTAGATCGCCATTTTTGGTTGCAAGACTGGATATAAAACAGATTTGTGAGAGCAAACTCGCGCAATAGTCGCAAAGCGCCAAACATCAGCCAGATCTAGTCAACAATAGTAACCTTCTAATGCCCGAGCCAACCGACCCCCAGCAACGGTACCTGTTCACAAGCATGACGCATGCGGCAGCCGTCGCTGCTTACGAAACCCTGTACCGTGTCATCCGCTTCAGTAGGCTCTTACGACACCGTCAGGATTGAATGGGATGGTGACACCATGTATTCTAAATCTACTTCAATTCTCTATCCATAGTCATAGTATTTAGCCATGTTCTTCATTCACGAATAACGAACGCAATTATCGAACACGAATAAAGCCATGTGAAAATTTTCCAATCGTGTTGTCCGGTGCTCTGTTAATAATGTTTTTAAAAATTTGTCTGTGAATTGTATCCATTCACTTGAATAATTATGATCATGTTTTTTTCTCAGATGCTCCAGACAAAGTGTTGACATTTTCGGAAGCCGAAGAAGGCATGAATGACTCCGAGCTTCCCGATTACAAAGAGGATGGCATGGATGTGGAAATGCAACTAGCAGACAGGTAAGCATTTGATTATTAAACGTAATAGTATATTTCATTACAAGTGCGGCGAGGCGCAGCCGAAGGCGAGGGTTGACAGTCGGAACAAGTTGCAATGACGGTTCCGCACGTGTACTGAACGACTATTTTTAATACAGAACTTGCGAAAAAATGAAGCAATTTAATAAAATAATAAAAACACAATAAACTCAACTAACTAATCATTTATGACTTATAAACAAAAATGGCGCCAACCGTAGAATATAAGCAGATTTTTTTTTTCATCCAGTGTGTCAACTCACGATCCAACTCAGTGTGTCAACTCACGATGAACATTGTAGCCCGGCTGCTCCCTACCACTACACACGTCCGTTCATTATGAAAAAACCGAGTGTGCTGATGTAAAACTTAGTAAAGTAAATACGAAGTTTAAAATGAATTCATAATTTTAATCATGTTTTAAAGGTTCTGATAGTGTTCTTTTATTTTAAACCCAACGTTTACGTTCGCGGGACGACGACGAAATAAGAGATAAAATACTTTTTTTATAAAACGTTTTTAGATCGAAATAAAATCCATGAAATCACGAAATCACCGTTCGCGTAACGCCAACATACTCGTAAACGAACTACCGACTGAAATGTGTATAAATTTCATGCACTGGCAATGAGATGAAGAGAGAAAGAACATGTGCGAGCGCACTGCTCTCTCTGGCTCCTTCAGTAATTAACTAAACGTAACTTTCTCTCTTCCTATCTTCAATAACTTACATATATCAACCCCAAATACTAAGACTTTTCATAACGCTCTCTCTCGTCACACTTTCACCAGTCTATTCCCCAAGTCAAGCATATATACTTATATGTAGAAGTTTTACTTCCTTCAATTTAAGTCCTATCTGCAATATTGAAGATACAACAAATAAAGTATTAATACAAGATACAAAATTTTAATACTAATAACAATATACTAAAGATTATATAATCATTATTATAAAGAATTATTATAATCAGTTATTAATTGATAACACAAGGACAAGTACATAAATAAATATTTATTGCTTCGAAAACACTTTGGACTTTATTCTTCAGAACAGTCGAGGTGCATTAATTGTATTAAATGTAGCTAGCTTCCAAATGAAGATTTTTTAATAAGGTCGTTTTGAGTTCAATGTTAGACAGTTGACGTAGACTTTACAAAATTACTCCTAATTAAATCACAGATTTATTAATGATTTCACTTACTTTTTGTTTTTTTTAAATTTTAATTCGTTATTTAATTGTCTGCTACATCCTTTCGAGATTATTTTTGTACCCCGTTTACGTATTAAATACTTTTATTAATACAAGTAATCATAGTAGTGACATAACGTGTGAATTTTACGTGTAAGGTCACTCAGAACAATGAATGTTTTAAATGTTGAAATTGCTAAAACGCTTGAGCTGCTCCGATTATTTTGATCATCATCATCATCAGGCCACATTAGTCCACTGCTGGACATAGGCCTCCCCTAAAGAGCGCCCTGTCTTGACACATCCAGCTGCTGCCCGCAGCCTTTCGAAGATCGTCGCTCCATCTAGCAGAGGGCCGTCCCACACTACGCTTGCCGATTCGTGGTCTCCACTCAAGAACTCGTCTACCCCAGCGGTTGTCGGTTCTTCTACAGATGTGACCAGCCCACTGACACTTCAGTCTGCTAATTCTCTGAGCTATGTCGGTGAATTTGGTGCCGATTATTTTTTATTATTTTCTGAAATTTAGAAACTTAAAGTTAATAACATGAAATGAATAGATTAAAATCGAGTTTTTCTTTATCTACTAACTACAAGTTAGTAGATAAAGAACTAACTACAAGTTCATAACTTCTAAATAATGTCCATCCCAAGGTTGTCTGTAAGAAATCGCATTTAGCGATAAGACCGCCCTTTGTACAAATTGTTGCCTATATGTAATGTGTTCAGTATAATTCTCTTGTGTACAATAAAGAGTTCATCTATCTATCTATCTACAAGTTTGCCATCGTATTTAGTGTCCATTCCCCGTCATTGTGGTAAAATAAATGTGGTAAATCTTGGGGGTCGCGACCAGTTTAACCTGAATTGGGTCACTACCGCGGTGCGATTGCCGCCTCCAGTGGATTTGCCGGTAAGCATTTAGTTAAACCAGGTGTTTATTTATTACGTACGTCGTTCAAAATGACAGTGCCTGATAATTTTGAAAGTTTTGGTAACCTACTAGTACCTACTTGCCGAGACTTCGTCCGCATTCACATTAAATTAAATCCTTATTTAACTGAGATGTTATAAGTTTAACGTATCTATATGTCTGTGGTATTGTAAATCCAAAACGAAAATATGTTATTTTTATTTAAAAATAAGTATTCTAGCAGTCGTTCTTACATGTTTTATTGATATAGGCTATAGGGTCTTTGTTACACTCTGTATAAGTTCCGAGCTTTCATTTACGTAAACAAGGATTTACATTCACTGGAAATGGAACACATTAACTGGGTTAAAATTAATTGAATTTTGTCCTGGAACAAACTTGGTTGTCATCATCAATACGTAGATGGCGCTGTAACACATATAATAAGTTAAGACAGTTCTTGGGCCTAAAACATTATAGTGCGCTTTCAATTTGTTTTGTTACTGTGTGAGTTCAACGTGAGAAGTCTATAAAGTAACATAAATTACGTACGGTTATGACCTGACCAGTGCTAATTATTATTTAAATACGATACGAAGTATATTAATAGCTGTTGTCTAATGCAATATTTCCTGTGTCTGCCAATTTACTTCACGTGCATTATTGGTTTCTCTAAAAATTCAGAGGATTCTTTTGAAGGTCTTTATTATTTACATCTTGCAATTAGGTCGAATGCGAATAGGTCGATTACTATAAGCTTTTGCTGCGCATGATTGCAGACGCACCATGGTACATTACAAATGAATCTATACACCCTGATTTGAAGATATTTACTGTTAAACAAGAGATACTTGAAACACTAAGAAAATACAAAACTCGACTATCAAAACATCCCAACATTCTTGCACAAGGTCTTATGGCAGCTGGCCCAACCTTCTCAAAACGAACTCGCAAGGTGCCACAGCATCTCATAAAGAAAATAATGTGGATGTGTCAATGCATACCACGCCAGCCATCAGTGTAAATTCATAACATCCCGCCAAATGTCAGAAAGAGATAGATCGCAGAAAAGAAGGGAGATAAAAAAGATATTTATTTAAGTGAATTTAATTTTCTCGAAATTGAAGAGCCTGTGTACTATCTGTGCCGAGTTAATACACACTTCATATGGTAAATTTGTCCTTCACCTAAGTTTCCTGCGAATCCAGTTAATTAAGACACCCCTTAAGACAATTCGCCAAGCCTGGCTAGAAATCACTAGGAGGAATAAAAACCTATAAAGTTTTTAGAAAAAATGACTCCTGATTTGAAAATAGGCATTAAAATGCTAAGATTATAGAAAATTTGAAGGTGATGCCTTATGCATTCCCATATCCTAATTAACGTCGGCGTCAATTTAAGTTACATCGATTAATATATGCTTCGTAAATAACTAGAATAAAGAAATCGGCAAAATAATACAATTTAGTCTTCTGACACATCATTGTTCATCAGTTATTTCAAGTCTTCTGCCAAACCGATTCCGATAATTTTTTTAAGAGATCAATGTGAACGCAATAGTTTTATGCGGTAACAAACATTTAAAAAAAAGCACCTGAATTGAGAACCTCCTCCATTTTGAAGTCTAAAAGAGGTTTATTTTCAGGATTGAGAAGAAAGACATTCGTCTGTTGGAGAATTCTTTGTCGCGATGGCAAGTATTGGTGCAGTCCGTAGCTGGCGGGAACGCGGAGTTGGACAAGAACACGCTTGCGGTCCTCAGAGGGCGTCTGGTTCGGTACCTCATGCGGTCGAGGGAGGTAAGTTATGCTGTCATAATACCTACTTGTCATCATGTTCAAGAAATCGTTTTTCAAATTCCCAACCTCGGGTCTGGCAGTTGCCAATCATTGTTCCTTTTTTCGAAGTTCGCTTTTATTCAGTTTAAATAACACTAGTAAGTACCTACTACTATTGAAAAGTCTGCGGTGAATTGTTTTATTCATTTCTAATCGTTTTGACAATACAATAAGCTATAAATATTATATATCATACACAAATATAATTATTTTTATTTTGTTAAATGATTTCCACATTCGTAAAATATAATAAACATGTAATACAAATTAATTTGATACGCTCTTACCTACATAGTACAAAACTGCCTGTATTGTATCAAAGACTGAAAATATGTGCCAAGGACAACCATCACGTCGCCTATATCTGTCCTTAGAATTGCAATTAATATTCATATTCTCGTCCACTATAAAATCGATACTCCCATTACCGTGGTATTTCAAATAAAATATTTAAACACCGCATAGACTATTAACTGTAAAGACTGGATTGTTATTTCGGCATTAATATGAACATTTTAGGTGATCTTAAGGATACTTCAAAATCAAATTCACATGAGTGAGATATCACAATACGGTATGTATTTATAGTAGTAGCTATATCCGAGACGTGGGCCTTCACAATGGGGCTTATTAGGCGGCTGAGAGTCCCTTAACGTGCAATAGAGAGCGCTATGCTCGGAGTTACTCGTGATAGGATCAGAAGTGAGGAAATCCGTAGAACAACTAAAGTGACCGACATCGCTACGAGTAGAAGGATTGCACAGTTGAAGTGGCAATGGGCAGGCCACGTAGCCGGAAGAATGGATGGCCGTTGGGGCTTGAAAGTCTTGGATTGGCGGGCTATGTGAACTTGGCACCCGACTTTTCCAAAATTATGTTTTTTTGTGTTTTTTAGATAGATTTGGGTAAGTAGTAGATAGTAGTAAAAATATTTTCGTTTGTAGTAATTCCAAAAAAAAAAATAAAAAATGTTACAAAAATTCCATCTCCCGAAATTGAAAAAATCAAATTTTTTTTTACTATTTATATTATTAATCGTATGTAGTGGATTGTAGTAAACTTTTTTTTGTTTGTAGTAAAACAGAAAAAATATGAAAAAATATTTTCATTTGAGCGTATTATATCATCACGATCTCGGTAACGAAAAATCGGTTTCCAAGGTAAAATCGATTATAATGAACGTCCAAAACCTCTAAGAAAGGTTCCCAGAGGTTAGTAGTGGACGAATTTTCGTTTGTAGTAAACGTATTTTATTAAAAAAGTGACTATCTTAAGAAGCACTCGTTTCGGCGTCGTTTACGTGAAATAACTCTAGTTTGCATAGAGATACGGTTACTACAAACCTCCTAATCTACTGCGAAAGGGTCCTAGAGGTTAGTAGTGAACGAATTTTCGATGGTAGTAAACAACTTTTTATAAAAAAAGTGACCATCTTAAAAAACACTCGTTTCGGCGTCGTTTACGTGATATAACTCTTGTTACAAAGGAGATACGGTTACTACAAACCTTCTAATCGACTGAGAAAGGGTCCTAGAGGTTAGTAGTGAACGAATTTTCGATTGTAGTAAACAACTTTTTATAAAAAAAGTGACCATCTTAAAAAACACTCGTTTCGGCGTCGTTTACGTGAAATAACTCTAGTTTGAATAGAGATACGGTTACTACAAACCTCCTAATCTACTGAGAAAGGGTCCTAGAGGTTAGTAGTGAACCAATTTTCGATTGTAGTAAACGATTTTTTATAAAAAAGTGACCATCTTAGAAAACACTCGTTTTGGCGAGGTTTACGTGAAATAACTCTAGTTTGCATAGAGATACGGTTACTACAAACCTCCTAATCTACTGCGAAAGGGTCCTAGAGGTTAGTAGTGAACGAATTTTCGATTGTAGTAAACAACTTTTTATAAAAAAGTGACCATCTTAGAAAACACTCGTTTTGGCGACGTTTACGTGAAATAACTCTTGTTACAAAAGAGATACGGTTACTACAAACCTTCTAATCGACTGAGAAAGCGTCCTAGAGGTTAGTAGTGAACGAATTTTCGATTGTAGTAAACAACTTTTTATAAAAAAAGTGACCATCTTAAAAAACACTCGTTTCGGCGTCGTTTACGTGAAATAACTCTAGTTTGAATAGAGATACGGTTACTACAAACCTCCTAATCTACTGAGAAAGGGTCCTAGAGGTTAGTAGTGAACCAATTTTCGATTGTAGTAAACGATTTTTTATAAAAAAGTGACCATCTTAGAAAACACTCGTTTTGGCGAGGTTTACGTGAAATAACTCTAGTTTGCATAGAGATACGGTTACTACAAACCTCCTAATCTACTGCGAAAGGGTCCTAGAGGTTAGTAGTGAACGAATTTTCGATTGTAGTAAACAACTTTTTATAAAAAAGTGACCATCTTAGAAAACACTCGTTTTGGCGACGTTTACGTGAAATAACTCTTGTTACAAAAGAGATACGGTTACTACAAACCTTCTAATCGACTGAGAAAGCGTCCTAGAGGTTAGTAGTGAACGAATTTTCGATTGTAGTAAACAACTTTTTATAAAAAAAGTGACCATCTTAAAAAACACTCGTTTCGGCGTCGTTTACGTGAAATAACTCTAGTTTGAATAGAGATACGGTTACTACAAACCTCCTAATCTACTGCGAAAGGGTCCTAGAGGTTAGTAGTGAACGAATTTTCGATTGTAGTAAACAACTTTTTATAAAAAAGTGACTATCTTAAGAAACACTCCTTTCGGCGTCGTTTACGTGATATAACTCTTGTTAGAAAACGAGTGTTTTCTAAGATGGTCACTTTTTTATAAAAAGTCGTTTACTACAATCGAAAATTCGTTCACTACTAACCTCTAGGACCCTTTCTCAGTCGATTAGGAGGTTCGTAGTAACCGTATCTCTTTTGTAACAAGAGTTATTTCACGTAAACGTCGCCAAAACGAGTGTTTTCTAAGATGGTCACTTTTTTTATAAAAAGTTGTTTACTACAATCGAAAATTCGTTCACTACTAACCTCTAGGACCCTTTCGCAGTAGATTAGGAGGTTTGTAGTAACCGTATCTCTATGGAAACTAGAGTTATTTCACGTAAACCTCGCCAAAACGAGTGTTTTCTAAGATGGTCACTTTTTTATAAAAAGTCGTTTACTACAATCGAAAATTCGTTCACTACTAACGTCTAGGACCCTTTCTCAGTCGATTAGAAGGTTTGTAGTAACCGTAACTCTTTTCAAACTAGAGTTATATCACGTAACCGACGCCGAAACGAGTGTTTTTTAAGATGGTCACTTTTTTTATAAAAAGTTGTTTACTACAATCGAAAATTCGTTCACTACTAACCTCTAGGACCCTTTCGCAGTAGATTAGGAGGTTTGTAGTAACCGTATCTCTATGCAAACTAGAGTTATTTCACGTAAACCTCGCCAAAACGAGTGTTTTCTAAGATGGTCACTTTTTTATAAAAAGTCGTTTACTACAATCGAAAATTCGTTCACTACTAACGTCTAGGACCCTTTCTCAGTCGATTAGAAGGTTTGTAGTAACCGTATCTCTATTCAAACTAGAGTTATTTCACGTAAACGACGCCGAAGCGAGTGTTTTTTAAGATGGTCACTTTTTTATAAAAAGTTGTTTACTACAATCGAAAATTCGTTCACTACTAACCTCTAGGACCCTTTTTCAGTCGATGAGGAGGTTTGTAGTAACCGTATCTCCTTTGTAACAAGAGTTATTTCACGTAAACGTCGCCAAAACGAGAGTTTTCTAAGATGGTCACTTTTTTATAAAAAGTTGTTTACTACAATCGAAAATTCGTTCACTACTAACCTTTAGGACCCTTTCTCAGTCGATTAGAAGGTTTGTAGTAACCGTATCTCCTTTGTAACAAGAGTTATTTCACGTAAACGACGCCGAAACGAGTGTTTTTTAAGATGGTCACTTTTTTTATAAAAAGTTGTTTACTACAATCGAAAATTCGTTCACTACTAACCTCTAGGACCCTTTCTCAGTCGATTAGAAGGTTTGTAGTAACCGTATCTCCTTTGTAACAAGAGTTATATCACGTAAACGACGCCGAAACGAGTGTTTTTAAGATGGTCACTTTTTTTATAAAAAGTCTTTTACTACAATCGAAAATTCGTTCACTACTAACCTTTAGGACCCTTTCTCAGTCGATTAGGAGGTTTGTAGTAACCGTATCTCTTTTGTAACAAGAGTTATTTCACGTAAACGTCGCCAAAACGAGTGTTTTCTAAGATGGTCACTTTTTTATAAAAAGTTGTTTACTACAATCGAAAATTCGTTCACTACTAGCCTCTAGGACCCTTTCGCAGTAGATTAGGAGGTTTGTAGTAACCGTATCTCTATGCAAACTAGAGTTATTTCACGTAAACGACGCCGAAGCGAGTGTTTTTTAAGATGGTCACTTTTTTTATAAAAAGTTGTTTACTACAATCGAAAATTCGTTCACTACTAACCTCTAGGACCCTTTCTTAGTCGACTAGGATGTTTGTAGTAACCGTATCTCTTTTCAAACTAGAGTTATCTCACGTAAACGTCGCCGAAACGAGTGTTTTCTAAGATGGTCACTTTTTTTATAAAAAGTCGTATACAACAATCGAAAATTCGTTCACTACTAACCTCTAGGACCCTTTCTCAGTCGATTAGGAGGTTTGTAGTAACCGTATCTCTTTTGTAACAAGAGTTATTTCACGTAAACGTCGCCAAAACGAGTGTTTTATAAGATGGTCACTTTTTAAAAAAAAGTTGTTTACTACAATCGAAAATTCGTTCACTACTAACCTCTAGGACCCTTTCTCAGTCGATTAGGAGGTTTGTAGTAACCGTATCGCCTTTGTAACAAGAGTTATTTCACGTAAACGTCGCCAAAACGAGTGTTTTCTAAGATGCTCACTTTTTTATAAAAAGTTGTTTACTACAATCGAAAATTCGTTCACTACTAACCTCTAGGACCCTTTCGCAGTAGATTAGGAGGTTTGTAGTAACCGTATCTCTATTCAAATTAGAGTTATTTCACGTAAACGACGCCGAAACGAGTGTTTTTTAAGATGGTCACATTTTTTATAAAAAGTTGTTTACTACAATCGAAAATTCGTTCACTACTAACCTCTAGGACCCTTTCTTAGTCGACTAGGATGTTTGTAGTAACCGTATCTCTTTTCAAACTAGAGTTATCTCACGTAAACGTCGCCGAAACGAGTGTTTTCTAAGATGGTCACTTTTTTTATAAAAAGTCGTATACAACAATCGAAAATTCGTTCACTACTAACCTCTAGGACCCTTTCTCAGTCGATTAGGAGGTTTGTAGTAACCGTATCTCTTTTGTAACAAGAGTTATTTCACGTAAACGTCGCCAAAACGAGTGTTTTATAAGATGGTCACTTTTTAAAAAAAAGTTGTTTACTACAATCGAAAATTCGTTCACTACTAACCTCTAGGACCCTTTCTCAGTCGATTAGGAGGTTTGTAGTAACCGTATCGCCTTTGTAACAAGAGTTATTTCACGTAAACGTCGCCAAAACGAGTGTTTTCTAAGATGCTCACTTTTTTATAAAAAGTTGTTTACTACAATCGAAAATTCGTTCACTACTAACCTCTAGGACCCTTTCGCAGTAGATTAGGAGGTTTGTAGTAACCGTATCTCTATTCAAATTAGAGTTATTTCACGTAAACGACGCCGAAACGAGTGTTTTTTAAGATGGTCACATTTTTTATAAAAAGTTGTTTACTACAATCGAAAATTCGTTCACTACTTATCTCTAGGACCCTTTCTCAGTCGATTAGGAGGTTTGTAGTAACCGTATCTCTTTTGTAACAAGAGTTATTTCACGTAAACGTTGCCAAAACGAGTGTTTTCTAAGATGGTCACTTTTTTTATAAAAAGTTGTTTACTACAATCGAAAATTCGTTCACTACTAACCTCTAGGACCCTTTCGCAGTAGATTAGGAGGTTTGTAGTAACCGTATCTCTATTCAAACTAGAGTTATTTCACGTAAACGACGCCGAAACGAGTGTTTTTTAAGATGGTCACTTTTTTATAAAAAGTTGTTTACTACAATCGAAAATTCGTTCACTACTAACCTCTAGGACCCTTTCTCAGTCGATTAGAAGGTTTGTAGTAACCGTATCTCTTTTGTAACAAGAGTTATTTCACGTAAACGTCGCCAAAACGAGTGTTTTCTAAGATGGTCAATTTTTTATAAAAAGTTGTTTACTACAATCGAAAATTCGTTCACTACTAACCTCTAGGACCCTTTCGCAGTAGATTAGGAGGTTTGTAGTAACCGTATCTCCTTTGTAACAAGAGTTATTTCACGTAAACGTCGCCAAAACGAGTGTTTTCTAAGATGGTCACTTTTTTATAAAAAGTTGTTTACTACAATCGAAAATTCGTTCACTACTAACCTCTAGGACCCTTTCGCAGTAGATTAGGAGGTTTGTAGTAACCGTATCTCCTTTGTAACAAGAGTTATTTCACGTAAACGTCGCCAAAACGAGTGTTTTCTAAGATGGTCACTTTTTTATAAAAAGTTGTTTACTACAATCGAAAATTCGTTCACTACTAACCTCTAGGACCCTTTCACAGTCGATTAGGAGGTTTGTAGTAACCGTATCGCCTTTGTAACAAGAGTTATTTCACGTAAACGACGCCGAAACGAGTGCTTCTTAAGATAGTCACTTTTTTAATAAAATACGTTTACTACAAACGAAAATTCGTCCACTACTAACCTCTGGGAACCTTTCTTAGAGGTTTTGGACGTTCATTATAATCGATTTTACCTTGGAAACCGATTTTTCGTTACCGAGATCGTGATGATATAATACGCTCAAATGAAAATATTTTTTCATATTTTTTCTGTTTTACTACAAACAAAAAAAAGTTTACTACAATCCACTACATACGATTAATAATATAAATAGTAAAAAAAAATTTGATTTTTTCAATTTCGGGAGATGGAATTTTTTTAACATTTTTTATTTTTTTTTTGGAATTACTACAAACGAAAATATTTTTACTACTATCTACTACTTACCCAAATCTATCTAAAAAACACAAAAAAACATAATTTTGGAAAAGTCGGGTGCCAAGTTCACATAGCCGGATTGGCGTCCATATATGGGAAAGCGTAGCGTGGGAAGGCCCCCGACAAGATGGACGGACGACCTAGTGAAGGTCGCTGGGAGTCGGTGGATGCGGTCTGCACGAGGTCATGCGTTGTGGAAATCTATTGCTATGGTCAACAGTGGACTTCTGTGGCTGATAGATAGATACTTATAGCCTGTATCGCTGAGGCATTTTATAAACGTATCATTCATGAACTCCAAGACACTCGGACCGGAGTACGTATGATTTACACAAAAACACCAGCTGCCCAACCTTAAATCGAACCCTGAACCCGCAACAGCCCATTATTGCTTTTCGTTGGAAATCCTCACGGATACCCGGCCGCTGAGGACTAGCCGGGGTATGTGGGACTCTGGGGCAAGGAAAGATGGTAATTAGCCTCCCGACCTACCTACTTAAACCAATGGTGGAACCTGCTCCTCGCCCTTGGGGGGGACCTGCAACCCCTAGACCAAAAAGGCGATTTAAGATGTAAGATTAAGTTAATAGAAAATGCTTAAATTGATGTACTCGATTGACTACAGAGTGACTAAATCCAAGTTTCAAAAAATTTCCACATCATGTCACCAACTTACGTTGTCTTGAGTATGTAAGTAAAATTTTATAAAATTGGAGACGCAGAGACATAACATATATTTCTACGCAGCTCCCTTTGTAAGCCCATCGTTATATAAATCAAGCAATATTATCAAAATGTGGGAGTGACGGGTTTAGAATACGTAATGTCATCAACCCAAATCATCCTGTGGGTGTCCTAAGAGGCGACTGGGAGAACGCAAGAGGCGGATCACCTAACCGCAGGAGAAGGAAAACTTGATACAAACCCTGTGCCAATCCGTTTTGGGAGCGTGACACAGTATGTACACTCCCTCCATGACTTTGGAGGAGGCCCCACTCAGTAGTAGGTCATTTATGGGCTAATGATGACGTTGATGATTATCAAAATAAATTAAATTAACTAATAAACATTATCTTCAGATGGTTTTAAATTTTGCACTATCTTATCATCACTTTAGGGCGACTAAACATGCGTAAATACTACTCAAGGTGCTCGTTAGATATGGAATCTACAAACTCGTTGATTTACATAAGTACAAACAATGTCAAGAAGAAAAAAGGAGATATTATGGAATTTCGAGTTAAATCTAGCTAATATTACGTGTTCTGAGTATCTTCGTTACAAACATACGTACATACAAATATTTCCTCTCGATTATATTACTACTACTCAGCCCACACATGACCCACGGTTGAGTCTGCCTCCTCCAACTATATGAAGGAGGATAATTAACCTACCGTGTCACGCTGGCCAGATGGGTTGGTACTGTGTATACTTTACTTTAAGCAAACTGTTATACGGATTGAATAAAAAGTTTAAATTTTTTAAGAGATATCAAAATCCACACGAATAATGAGACGTTTGACTGTGAAGATACAAATGCAATATTATAGAGTCAGTAAAGTGATTTCACTTGGTGCGTCTTTCGGATATTAGTCTATGAGGTCATCAATAAGGGACGCTACTATAATAGCTCAATATTAGTATCGAGCTTGACATCAGTACCAAGGGCAACCCACCCCATAATGACATGGTCGCTCGATGGACACGAAAACATCTATTCATTTGCTATCTGGCATAAACATCGCTGGCGTCCGCCATAAAATCGATTGCCTTGCTTTCAATACCGTCTGTATATCATATGTTTAACCCTGATGCAGAATTGGCTAGACTAATTTTTATTAAAAATATTGATTGTACTTGCAATGTGGGTTATTCTCATTATGATTACACTCAGGTCCAAATTTAATCTTAGTGCTACTGAGCACTGTAAAAATGCCGCCCCTTTTGAGCATGCTCAATGATTTTCGACAACTCGGAAGATTTTTTGAAGTGAAAACTTCTTAAAGCGCGCATGTTATTCGATGAGATAAAATCATTGGACTCGCGATACCGTTACGAGACGCAGCTATAGTGTCTGCTTATATGCATGTACATATAGCAGACCGCAAACGCGTCCAAATAAATAAAAACAGGCTTTAATGCTTAGAATTTTAATTCATGACCTCTATAAATGCTATATTAAAAGATGAGTAATTGCCAAGAGGGTCATCTCTTGAATATTTTTTTGCATCACACATTGAACCGAGATTCCTTCCTATCTTCAACGGTTCGTTACATCGAATCCATACGGTCAGCTCTATTAATTATACATAACTTGCCCTGTTATAATACTTATTTAATAATTACCAAACGAATTAAAAATGTATTATTTGAGATTGATATAGTTGTGGATTTATTAAAATTTTGTATGACATTATTGGCTTCATTTTTTTGTTTCAGGAGTTAATATACTATCATTTTCAGAACTCTACGTAGAACTCATTTTTGCAAAATACAATAAAATCCGTACCGATTACATGCCAGAAACAGGGAAGTAAATCGCACGTTTTTTTTAGTTGCCGCGTTTTTGAGTTTTCACTTCTGTCGGCACTCCCCGAGTGCTACCCGTATGCTTTATGCCTAGAAATTTGTCAACCATAAATATGCCGCCCGCGGCATAAATCTATAGTCACATTGCCATGTTTTAGTTTTTCGTTATCCATGCTCAATTAAACAAGTAATAATCAAATTCTCTTGGCAACATTCTTAATTTTTCTGATGGGGAAAATCCTTTTGACATTGCAAATACGGCCAATGTTTTGTCAATCCAGAAAATTACTTAATCATTACCTCATCCCCACTCATATTACCTCAGCTTACGGTGTGTTCAAGGCGAATCTTGTTTAATTGTTATCTGCAGACTTCTGTTCTTTGCGTATTTTTACAAATAATATTTGTCATCAACAGTTCCATAATATCTTATCACGCGAGATTGCATATCATAATATCTTTATGACATTCACATAATACCTAAGTGTCGGATAAGGTTATTTGTAAAAGTATAATGTAGCTAATTATTATAATTTCGCAGTCACCAATTTGAATATAATGGATGTGCCTAATGATTAATTCACATTGTTCACGAGGTAGTGCGTATTTTGTCAAGCTAATTAATGAATTATGTTTAAACATTAGTGATTTTTGTTGTTGGGAAACTTGTAGAGTTCCATTCGCCCGTTCTTGTAATTCATATAAACATCATTACTGTTTTCAACTTCGTTAAAAATATCCGCATCATTTTCGTTGTTAAATCTTGATGTGTGTTTGTATTTGTGTTTAGCTTCGAATAAGTTCACTAAATCTTACTTTGTATTCTTCAATACTCGGTGAATTGTTTGCCAATACCGAAAGAAATCCTTAGCGCGGCATATGTTTTGAGTTACGAGTGTTGGTGGCAGTATTGTTTTCATAACACTCTTTTATAACAGGCTAAATGTTTTGGTAGCACAAGTGAACTGGATATTCATAACATCGCGAATCAATAGAGACTGGAATGGTAAACTCGCACCCGTCCGATGTTCGCCGCATCCGTCGACCGAAGTTTCTGAGACTTATCTGTAAGGTGTAGGACTATATGAAATTCTTAACCTGTTCTTTGCTAATTTTTTACGCAACCTCAGTGTATCGGTACAATAATGAGCTTTGTTGCAAGGCGGTTTAGTTTCGTTTCTCTTTGTATTTGCGAATTGAAGTTTGGAGGCGATAAGTGTTTTGGTGTACCGTGTCCGTCTAATGGACCAAGGGGTGAGCGTTTGACATTTCGCTTGCTATGGTCTCGGAGGACTGAAACTAATGTCCGTCTGGACATTAAATTAAAAAAAATATCTACAAATCGGAAACAAATTCTGCCTCTTTATAGTATTAGTATAGACTGGTTTCTGTCCGAGACTGAAGAACCCGTGGTCATCTCGACTTTCCGTTACCTTGGCTAGTAGCGTGGTATTATATAGCTTTCAAGCAATAAACATTGAGTTTATTATACATTTCTGAATATAGTGCCTACTCGATGACGAATTTCGGCAAAACTACTTGCATTGCAAAACCTTTTTTATATTAAGAAAATGTCTTTGAAATGTCATTCACAGTGAACTCACTCACACTGAACGCGTAGTTTTGGAGTCCATTCCGGACAAACAACGTGACACGTAATTTATATATACATATTAAGATATGCTTTTACGGTTAACTTAACTGTAAAATTTATAGGAATAGTAGACAATACCAGTTAGTGTACTTTGCGATATTGCTTCTAACTGTCTGATAACGTTCGGTGTGGTTTTACGACATGTTTAAATTAGGTCGCACATAATGTGCAGCATTCTATTTTTTTTTACCAAACCTTTTAACATCGCGCTCGCCATCGACGGGAGGTGGAGCTACTCGTTCACCGCCATTTCGTTCTAAAGACTGCTTCCCTGCGTCGTCATTGCATAGGGCTTTATACAAACATCCAGAGCAAGTGACTATGGTTTATACACGAAGAGTCGCACCGGGAATCTTAAGGCGGTGCATGGAACCCTTAGGTCACAACGCGTGCTATTCTAAAACAAGAGGTCTAGTACCTACAGGGTCCAGTCTTGCTGATTTCTATCGATGTCCCCATCTGACACCATGGAATTGATAGGATTAACTTGCTAAATTAAAAAGTTCTTGCCAAGTGTTTGATTCAAAAGTGAGTGCCATACGTCCCAAACAGACAGTGTTATCTATATAATAATACGTGAAGCAAAAATGTTGTACCCCTTTTTACGAAAATTGCGTGGACGGAGGAGGATTTAGAATACATAGTGTCATCGCCCCTTTCAATCCTGAGGCTGTCAGTAAGAGCCGAGAAAACGGAATGACAAGGCCGAATACCTAGCCGATACCCGTCTGGCCAGCGTGGCACAGAAGGCTTATTACCCTATATGTAGTTGGAGCAGGCACGACTCAGCATTGGGTCATCTATGGGCTGAATAGTAGTACTTGACGTGAGATGAGTTTTCATTCTTTATTTTTTTTTCAAGTAATCAGTAGTTACAAATAAATAAATATCCTTGGACATTTCAAACAACGCCATCTCGTCCCAAGCTAAGCAACTTAATGCTTGTGTTATGGTAACGAGATGGATGATAAACTACTTAAATATATATTTGTAAATACATACATATCACTACATAGTATAAAACAAAGTCGCTCTCTTCTGTCCGTCCCTATGTATGCTTAAATCTTTAAAACTGCAATGGATTTGAAGCGGTTTTTTTTAATAGATAGAGTTATTCAAGAGGCAGGTTTATATGTATATAGTACATATGTATGTAGTACATGCATAATACTGTAGAGAAACACTGCTAAATTTAGATGTTCATCATTGCACCCGTGCGAGGCCGGGACGGGTCGCTAGTTATAGATAAAAAACATCCAGACCCGGAACAAATACTTGTAGGTCGTACAAATATTTCTTACGTGCGGGGATCGAACCCGCGACATGCTGCGCAGCAGTCGATCGCTTAACCACTGCGCCAACTTCATATACTATTCAACGGTTTTCAGGTGCGGTAAGCAAATTTTCACACATCACACGACTTTTCCTTCTCGTAGTTTCTATTCGCTAATGGCTACCGACAACAAAAACCGACCCGATACTGATGTCTCTCGTTAAATTAATATTCCAATCAATCAATCAACCAATCGGAATTGGTCCGTAAAAGACTAAGATAGTTTATTGTCGTTCAGTATTCACAGGTGTTATAAAGGGAAAACGAAAACTTCCAAAACAACTGCTAATTATTATTAATACATTAACAATGCCTTTGAATCTGATTTAAATCAGGCAGGTTGTTTTACCAAAATCAATATTGAAACAAGGATAGAAGACTGTTTAAATATTAATATCAGTTCATAGATATGATATTCTAGACTTTTGTCATTTAATCAAATATTTTGTTACACACGAGATGTATAGTATTTGTAAACGAGTAGTTTGCTTACATAGTTTATCGATTTTTATCGTTCAAAACTCAAGCGGTGGTAGTGTCAGGGATGTTATGGTGCTCGGTAACCGTGACCGAGTTTGTCGGATATCCGAAAAACAACAAGTAAATAATAATGCTGTCTATATGTGTAATGATAAAGCAACTGTTTTCTATCAAGTATATATATGTACGTGTATAGATAGATAGATAACACTTTATTGTACTTGTGCGACATACAATTTAAAACAATAAAGACATTTAGTTAGATTGGTGGTTTGGAAAGTGTTACGATAGCTTGGATCAAAATTGTTTACTTTTGTAGATTAGAAATATAGATATTTGTATTAAACAAGGGAGGGGGGGGGGATCCCCAATCATCTATATATAATTTAACATTAACCGAAGAACCGAGAGACGGTCTATACGTCTTGATCTTTTACATTTGACCGTATCCGAACCTTTATATCCATAACATCTCTACTGTAAATTGCTTCATATTGTCACAAGTAAGTCACAATCATAACGGGTGCTACACTTAGTACAATTTAGAAAACCAACGTAAACATTACCGTTAGGAACCTTCTAAATGCTATTGCTCTAACATACTCTGCAAACACGACGCATCGTTGACACCACATGCTCTATCTCGGAGCCTTACTTTTGAACTTAACTAGCAAACCTGCTAATATGGCATAAAAAACTGAGTGACGCCTAGTACATTCAGACGCAGCCGTTTCATTTACATCCTTTTTTTTTACGAATAAATAGTCACGAAGACCGCTGTCTCCTTACTCGGTAGGTAGTAAGGTTTAGCAAGTTATTGTGTATACTTATTCATATTAATTCGATAAGTTAGCGTTTAATTACTTCTACATATTGATAATGGCGTAAAGTGTTCGTAGCACAAGCCAAACGATGTTGTACTCGCTTACTCAATTAGTTTAAGTAACTTCATGCTTCATTAATTTTGAGTGGCTGTGTGTCGACTTGATTATTTAATTATCCTCACCTTCTTAAGAAGGCAACTGTACAAATTTTCCGTTTCATCACATTGTTTTTTCTTAATATTGTAATCGTGTTAATGATGTCTCCTACGTAATAAAACGTTATAAACTATATTGTAATGCTATTCTAAGAACGGATAATACATTTATTGTAGTACAAATAGCGCAATACAAAGACAGACGTGATATATTTGCTTCGTTTCAATTAAATGTAACAGGGTATTGTTCATCAATCATCACATAGCAAAGGAATGTATGTAGATAACACGCCTTTGCAAGAACAACGTAACATCTTCAAATGCACTTTCCTGGAAGCAACCTCATTTCGCCCATACAAGGTTCAATATAAAATAAATCATTGTTTGGAGATGCCACGTTGTTTCTGCAAGGCAGCGAAAAAAGTACAAATAGTGTGTGTCATGCCATCGACAACAGAAAGTAGTATTTTTTTAATAGTAGTCCTACTAAATAATAGTAGATTGTTTGACAAGGGAGTAAAGTAATATTTTTAAGGCGAGGGCGATATTTTGAATCCTGAACGTAGCGAGGGATTCAAAGTACATCGCCCGAGGGTTTTTTTTTTGCTCCCGAGTTATACACTCTACTTTTCATCCCCTTCTATGAGAAAAAAACTAAGGGACCCTATTAAGCAAATATAGAGTAATTTTAATCAAAAAAAATACATACGTTTTGGATAATTCTTGAAAATACGCCAAAATGCACTTTCACAAATTACACAAATTATTCCATAGTATGAAATTGTCATAGGCTTTTACAAATATCTCCCGGCATTTCATATATAGGTATTAAGTTTTGTATGACGTTATTGGGTTCTATTATTATTGTTTCACTTTCAGAACTCGACATAGAACTCATTTTTTTGCAAAATTCAATAAAGTCCGTAGGTACCGATTACAGACGGAAACAGAGAACAAAATCGCGCGCTTTTTTTTGTTTTTTAGATTGCCGCGCCTCCTCGCACCGTACCGCCACCAGTAATCTAAACCCACTGCAATACTGCTTTCAAACCATTTTGAACTCTATTCTTCATAAATATAATATAATATGAAGTTCAAAATGGTTTCAAATTATTAATTACAATTATTGCAGATTTGTCCCAGGCCTTTTTGTCTTCGGAACAGTCGAAACAATTTGCGTTCGATTTCAATGAACATGAAGTTCCAAATTCAAATCCCATTATTGCCCGCTAAAAGTCTAGAACAGAAAAGAGCTATTTTAGGCCCGCTTAAAGAGGAACAAAACGACTTTTTTGTAATAAAAGGGATGAAAAAGTTATTTATTTTATCCTCGTCCGCGTAGAATACAAGCTTCTTCCCAATTCCATACAAATCATAAACAGCATTCCAGGTGTAGTAGATGTTCTAAATCCGTCAACGCAAACATCCATTGAAACAGCTGAAGTTACTTGTAAGTAAAGTTCATGAAATAAAATGTATAGTTTTAAATACAGAAATCATAAAAAAAGGTTAATACTTGTGATACAATATTCAATGTCATACAACGCAGTGCGATTGAAAAACAAGTAACTACCTAACTACGTATATTGTATGCGAAAAACGTGTGTACATAAATAATGAACTTTTCTATGTACCTACTTCAACTCTTGAACCGTGCTTAGTTTAGCAGTGTTTAATCAAGTGTGATCTAGGCAACATCTAAGTTTTATGTAATTTAAGGGCAACCTGCTCGTTAAGGACGAAAGTGGATTGCTTCAGTCATTGGTCAGTTAGGAGGAATTTGAATGATGGCGACGTCGCATGGGCTACTCAGCCCATAGACGACCCACCGTGGAGTCGGGCCTCCTCCAGTTACATGGAGGATATTGTGCCATGCTATCCAGACAGGTCTGTATCAATTTTTCCGTTTCTTGCGGCAAACTTTTCAGTTTTGTCCATTCCTTTTGTCGGGTGGTACGACACCGTCATGATGGAATGGGGTGGTGACACCATGTACACTATCGATTGGATGTCCCTAAACTAAACGAAAAAGGTTATGACGGATTTAGAATACACAATGTCACCAACCCATACCATCTTTAGGGTGTCGCAAGAGGCGACTAAATGAACGCAAGAGGCAGGTCAGCTAGCCCCAAGAGAAGGAAAACTTGATACAAACCCTGTGGCAACCCGTCTTGCCAGCGTGGCACAGTAGGCTTATTTCCCTCTATGAATTTGGAGGAGGCTCGACCCTCTAGTGGATCATTAATGGGCTGAAACGAAACGAACAAACACTGACCTTGCGTTTGCGCACGCAAGTAAGGTCGTCGTCCGGAGCTCTATGTGCAAGAACATGGTATCAGATATGTGCTGTCAACTTCATGCGTTCAGTGACGCGTGAGTGACGATAAACTGCTTTTGTAAACGTCGGCGACGGTAACCGTTAATTGTAAAGGGGTGGTTGCTTGAAGGTCAACCTTATGGTATAAATAACCATCTTCATCGGGTTGACGCCGCAAAGGCTACTTAGTGTTTTCAACAGGTTGTCCTTTGTGCCCGGAGCGGACCGCCCAGCACCTCCTCACTGTTTATGCCACTTCAATTGAAATAACGCGTCGACGTCTATTTGACTAGGATAGTTCGAGATACTGGGAGAGGGGCCTCATTAAAACTGTACACATCAGAACACTCGCACAAAAAAATATAAATTATAAATAAATTATATGACGGTTTCAAAAGCTGGTGACCAAAATGTCATAAAAGGTGTTCTTTTATTTTCCTGATTGTTTTTCACATAGTATCTTTAAAAGCTGTAATATCGAACCTTTCGATATGGATAGAGTTTTTGTTACGCGCTGTATTGTACATCTTATACCCTGAACTGAAGGTGTTGCACGAGACGATTAAAAGAACTTGCCTAAACGAAGAATGCAGTGGTTCGTGAAAGTGTTGACAGCCCCAAGATGTCGTGTTGGTGTTGACAGCCACTAAAAAGGAAGATGTATCGGATATTTTGTCAAGGCCACGTCCATTAACTACGATGTGAAACTAACAAGTTTGTGCGTAGTTAACACACGATTAATTTTTGGGGGTTTGCCATAATCGTCACGCTTGGCAGGCGGGTTGGCAATCGCAGTAACGGATTGTGTGATTTTGGACAGAACGTCGCTGCTGCTTAACGTCTGTTGTCCCTTAGTCTCCTTCTACGACACCCACGTGAAGATATGGGGTGGTAGTATTCTTACTCCGCTATCACACGCTACTGGGCGGGTGGCATTGGTCAGGGCACATAGCGCGCAGGACCGACGCCCGATGGGGCAGATAAGTCCTTGAGTGGCAACTGCGTTCCGGAAAGCGCAGTGCTGGTAGGCCTCCCACACGGTGGACCGATGACCTGGTTAATGTCGCTGGAAAACGATGGATGCGGGCGGCCCAGTACCGGTCTTTGTGGAAATCCTTGGGGGAGGCCTATGTCCAGCAGTGGACGTCTTTTGGCTGAAATGACGATGATGATGATAACACGATTTTAAGGTAGCTGGCATTTTTCGTGTAGTTCAATAAAGTATGTTTAAAAAGAAGCATCAGCTGTTGTACCAGCAGTTGTATGGGAGGAGTTTCCGAACGTGAAATTCACGAACACAAATGACACCCAGACTCAGAGCAAGAGCATCTGGTTCACACAAAGAAACTTGCCCGACCCCGGAATCGAACCTGGGACCTGTCATCCAAAGGTGTCACGTCTAACCCCTATACCAACAAGTCCGATTCAAACATAGATAGCACCATTGTGCCATAGTAAGCTAATTGTCCCACATCATGAAAGAAGCACGACTCCGCAATCTACTGGAAAATACAAGGGACACTACTCATATAAATGTCCTCAGCACATAAATGTCCCACTTCTGAGTCAAGCCTCCTCCAACTACATGAAGTTAATACAACGGATAATGATAATGAAGTCCTGTGAACATAACGCAATGCAAAATGGGTGTCAGTGAACTTATCACAAAGTGGGTACTAACACTTCTAAGAATGTTTATTAACGTGTAGATTATGATATGTATTAGTATGAAATGCAAGCATATCACAATCCAAACAGCCACAGTTCACGTGGTGTTGGCTTACGAAACAAATTGTTATTCGTGCCATTTTTATGTCCTCCGGTTGTTCGGCTGGTGATTACCTGATAAAATCTGTGATCGAAAAATGATGGCTTTGGATTACAATAAAATGCTTTGAACCTCCATAGTTTGTGTAGACAAATTATTTCTCAGCCTTCAGGGCAAATTAATGGTTCATTTGAAGCCTAGTTTTTATCATCAGAAGGATAACCAACTCTTAACAAACGAGATCGGTGATCATGCCACGGGATCTGGACAAGCTAACTAAAGGCGTAGAAATGTGCGGGTGACTCTATTTACAGACCAAGTAGTAGAGAAGTATGGTCCTTTTAGTTGTTTTTAGTTTAAGCTAGATGGCATAAGACTGAACACAGGGTTTTAGTGGGTAGAGCGTTACCCATCTCCTCACTAAAACAAAATCAAAATATTTTTTACCTGAATAAATAATAGTCAAATAACAAAAATAAATAACATGAAAACCAAAATAATTTCATTACAGAAACAAGTGAATAGCACTCACGATAAGTTACTTGTACTGTAGCATACTCAATCATTTATGAAAAATTGTATTTTAATTTTATTTTGTAGATATATTTTAATTATATATTATGTTATGTAGTATTTATATATATATCATATATACGTATTTTATTTTTGGATATATTATGTATTATTTATTTATATCATACATAGTATTTATTCAGTAATGCTGACGTAAAACGATCCCAACAATATTAGCGCAATTTTTCCATCGTCAATAATGTGTTGGTTGCCTGGAAGAGATTGCTTTTTAGTGATAAGGCCGCCAATTGTATGTCTTTTATGTAATGTCTTTAATGTTTTGAATTGTATGTCGCTTATGTACAATAAAGTGTTATCTATCTATCTATCTATCAAAATATCATATTTTAGCATTTATCACCGGTTGCTAAGTAAAAGTGTTACAATGATGGTGGTCATTGGTTACCACCAATGACCACCATCATTGTAACACTTTTACTGACACCAGGTCTGACAGATTAGTAAATCTCACCACATTCTCGAAAATTTTGTCACGACGAGAAAAAAAAGCTATATTTTTTGGAAGTGAAAACTTCTTTAGCGGCGTTGAGCACTTTTCTTGGTTTGGGTATAAAATGTCAAACTCGCGTCAGGACACTTGACCTGATCGAAAATTCGTAAGACGGAGGGAGGGTAGACCGCTCGCGGGCGTATGAGAGGAAGTAATATAATAATAATAAATACATAATTGTAATAGTTCTGAACTGTTAATTTTTAATGTAATACTAGTGGCCCGCCCCGGCTTCGCCCGTGCAAAGCGGGGGTGTGTTATACATATAAACCTTCCTCGTGAACCACTCTATCTAATAAAAAAAACCGCTTCAAAATCCGTTGCGTAGTTTTAAAGATTTAAGCATACATAGGGACGGACAGAAAACATCGACTTCGTTTTATACTATGTAGTGATAAATTGACATTTGATTCCTTGGTATGTCGCCAACGGGGTGGCGTATCTCTACCCGCTTCCTCGGAGCTAGCGGGCAGACAATAGTAAACATAAGATGTGTTGAAATCAATCTACTACATTTAAATATTTGTATGTGTGTATCGGTGTTCAAGAAGGCGACTAAAGACAACACAAAAATACAGAAAACAGTAAACGATGATGCATTTATATTGTACAACATTTTTAACACGAGGAAAAACACTACCAAACTACACTAGCGAGTAGCGGCTACATAGATACGCCACATAATGAACTGTGCTAGTAACAGTATACTTGATAAACTTATCGGTTCAATTAGCGCGTCAACAGCTTTATCTGGGGTGTTCAGACCACAATATAATGAACGATACCATTAATGTAATCGTACAGACTGAAAAAAAAAATGGTAAGAATTTTAAAATTTACACGCAGACTTCTTTCCAATGTTGTTGAGATCGGCATCAGTGTCGAATAACTACCAATGTTTACACGGAGCGGTTGCCGTCTGCCTGTGGAGACCCATCTAGTGGGACAACCGGTAATTAATGGCAGTGCCAGGACTGACAGCTTTACGTGCTCTCTAAACCACAAAGGAGTTTAAAAAAATATGGACAAACATCCAATACCCAACAGATGCAGGTGTTGCTTACCCTTCAGATCGCACTATACGCTAATACGAGTAAATAAAATGTATCTTAGCACACTGGCAAAAAATGCCGAAGGATCTGGCAGATTGCTATAGCCACTAAATTACCTAGACAATAATTGATAATCCCGAAAATAATAAAATAAAAGGGAAAAATACTTTCGATTGAATAGGTTAAAATATCTAAAGCATAAATGTGGTATCCGTGTGGTCAGCGATTTTTCAATATGTAATTAAAACATTTCTCCGCAAATAAAGGTAAATATGTTGCTGCGACATCATTGCAAGGGTCAATATACAACTTGGTTTAGTACAGCAGCCCACAAACGAAGTATTGTAGTAACAATGCTTCATAATATTCAGAATTTTAATTCGCATTTTTATTGCTCATTAAATTAAGGATGTAATTATTGTCAAGTGCGACAGTTGGCGACACTAAAAAGGGGCCACTGCCGTGGTACCGTAATAATTACCATATTACATATTATACTTTAATAACTAGCGAACCACCCCGTCTTCGAACGGGTGCAATGCTGATACTAATTCATTACAATTCTGTAGTAGGTATACTACCTACTACAGTATGTCCATAAAGACCGCATTTATGTCCCTGCCTTTTAAATCTGTGATATCTTCGGAAATATTCATTTAAATTACATGCTGTAATTTAAATCAATATACCATATTGATTTAAATTACATGCTGTAATTTAAATCAATATACCATATTGATCTATATTAAACTAGCGACCCGCCCCGGCTTCGCACTGGTGCAATTATGCATGTTTTATACATATAAATCTCGCTCTTGAATGACTCTATCTATTAAAAAAAATCGCTTCAAAATCCGTTGCGTAGTTTTAAAGATTTAAGCATACATAGGGACGGACAGACGACAGCGACTTTGTTTTATACTATGTAGTGATTAAATGGACAATGTATTTAAGGTACTTAATTGAATAAGGATTAATGCTGTATTGCTTAAAACCACTCGTAAATAAGCCATTCTTTCCCGTAAAATGTAAAGGATAAAAAATGGTTATTGTGGGTTATCCTTATGAGATAGATATACCATGGCGAACTTTTTTATTGACATTTTTAAGGTGTACATTACTGTAGTACATTATTTACATTTATCTGTATTTACGACTTCACATTAGAAACCTCTAAATTTATCAGTGTTTCTCTACAATATTATGCTTGTATTATACATTAAACCTTCCTCTTGAATCACTCTATCTATTAAAAAACGGCTTCAAAATCCATTGAGTACTTTTAAAGATTTAAGCATACATAGGGACGGACAGGCGATAGCGACTTTGTTTTATACTATGAAGTGATGACGCACAAGTTCCTTTTAATTTTATTTGCTGACGGTGATTGTGCTATGTATGCACAAAAAAGTACTAAGCTGAAAATAAGTTTATACAAGATTTGGAAGTCGAACAGGGTGTGGAAGTACGTTTCAGTGGCTTCGAATGCCACGATAATTACCCTTGCCGATTTCAATTCGGCTTTAATTGCTACTGCGCGTTGGCAAACGTTGATTTCACGCGGTACCTACTCTATGACCAATTGGGTTTCAGTGTTGTTGAGTTAATGACTTTCAACGCTATCATGACATGTGCCTATGTGAATTCGAAGGATTTTATGGGAGAAACGTGAAAGTCGTGTTGCTATTGCGTCATATTTAATCAAGCTGGTACGTTTTATTGTCGATGATTTTCGTTATTTCTGTAGTTTTCCACGTTGCTTCGTGGCTATATTTGCCACGACTGACGATTGACTTTCGAATGCAATAACGTAGAAGCAAGATTAAGAAAAAATGCTCAATCTTTGTTATAAACAATATTATAAAGAGACGACAGAGTTTATTTGTTGGCGTGATTGCGTCAATGTTGGAAAGTAAAATTCTTTTCGCATCACATGGCCTATAAGCGTTATAATCACCACGCTACTACGTAAGGGAGCGGAGCAGCAATCATAAATGCTCGAAACTGATGTTAGAAAAAAAAGAATTTTCCAAATCAGTTCGGGCATTTTTGAGTTATCTGTGAACAAAAAAGGTGCCAAATATTCATACGAATTAAGAAGTTACTCCTTTTTAACCCCCGACGCAAAACGAGGGGTGTTATAAGTTTGACGTGTCTGTCTGTCTGTCTGTCTATCTGTCTGTCTGTGGCACCGTAGCTCGCGAACCGATGAAGCGATTTCAATACAGTTTTTATTTGATTTATTTTTTGTATGACAGGTGAGTTACGGGCGAGTGTTCTTAGACATGTTTAATGAAAATCGGTTGAGTCGTTTAAAAGTTATGGGGGGTGAAAGTGGGGCAGAATAACCGAAAGTCGGCAAATATAATCGAGTGGGGTCTCAAATGAAAGCGCATCACGTGCACATTACAAACATCATAATAAGCGTGTACCTATAAAAAGCAAAAAATAAAAAATAAATTAAATATTTAAATAAACCCCCAACACAATGACCTAAGTATCCTTTAAAAAATAAAAAAAATACATCGCGTTGGGGGACCAGGGGTCAGGTAATAAATAAATAGGAGCGGTCCCCCAACGCGAAGTATTTTTTTTATTTTTTACTTTTTAAAGTCTGGTATTAGGACTTCTCGGGCGGATACGTCGGCGAGTCAGTCTATATTATGTATATACATGCTTAGCTATATCTTGAACTCCGCCGAATACATAAAACAGATACCTATATTAAAGTGGAGATGAGCTATTTGACTAATATATGACACGTAAACCTCTGAGCATCTTTTTATAACGACTTGTGGTCGCCCAGAGTTCGATATTCGTATATAACTTTTTCTTAATTTGACTAGACTTTAATAATGAACAAAAGAGTATATAGTGTGTGTGTGTGTCAAGTACATACCTACACTACATGGTAGTGTGTGTAATATTTTTTATTGAATTAATGTATTCCTTCTATAAATAAACTATGAGTGTGGGAAATTTCATAAGAATGGGGTATTTTTGTTTGCTTCACGTATTAATATTTAATTTTAATACTAAAACAAAATAAATTAACATACGATATAATTTTAATGTATACAACAAAATATTATTAACGGCTTGCAATCAGTTAGTGCCTTGTTTATTTTTGTATCGGCCATTTTATTTGTAGAGATAAATATAAATTTATAACAGCTATTGAGAGCGATTGTTCTCATTACAAAGCTTTCTTATCAATAGGTTAATAACATACAATATGTCAACCAGTCAAGGATACACACAATTAAAACATTGTTTTTGATTATACATATATGTATTACATTGGAATAGTAGCTTTTTTATGACATATTCATCTCTACTGATATTGTACTCCATGCGGTGATGGATTTAGTATACACCAGCCTATCTTTCCTGGGCCCAAACTTGCTATTTTATATGACGTGGCCATCCGACACTAAAACAATTGCAGGTATTAATCTGCTACATTCGAAATTAGCCTACGAGGCCCCGACGTATAACCATAAATGTGGAACAGAGTAACTTTGACAGTTACTTTACAAAGTTTGGAACGAAACGTTTTAAATAAAGTGAATTTAATGTGAAAAATTAAAATTGCGTGCCTTTCGAAACCCATGAAAACCGCAAATAAAATACCTGTCTTATTATAATGTAATCTTCGCTAGGAATAACTAAAATTTTTTGTTGACAAAAATATTTTATCACTAGATCGCAGTCGGCCGCAGCACTCGCGACCACGCCGTTGACGTGGACCTGAGTCTTGAAGGTCCATCGGCGAAGGTTTCCCGTAAGCAAGCCACCATCCGGCTGCGAAACAGCGGCGATTTCTTCATGTCCTCGGAAGGCAAGCGGCCGATATTCGTCGACGGCCGGCCAGTACTCCAGGGCAACAAAGTCAAGCTGAACCACAACAGCGTTATAGAGGTGAGTCTGGTCATGATTTATTATGAGATTCACTGTTCAGCTAATTTGAGGTTGTCCTAATAGCTGACAAAAGGAAATGATAAGGCTGGATACCTAGAAGCAAGAGAAGGAACACTTGCTACGATACCCTGTGCCAACCCGTCTGGCCAGCGTGGCACAGCAGGCTAATTACACTCCATGTAGTTGGAGGAGGCCCGACTCAACAGTGGGGCATCTATGGGTTGAGTAGTAGTAGTGTCTAACTTAAATTAAGTCACCTATGTTTTATCAAGCTCTCTTTGATACAGTTACGTTTTTACAGGCGTAACGTCTTTTTAAAGAATTCTAGCTTTACTGTTATTGAGTTGGTGGCATCTTTATCATGATTCACTTTTAAGTAACGGAAAATTGTTAACCAAAAAGATCCCCATCTGCGCCGCAATGGTGTAATGGCTACACCAAGAGCACAGAATTAGGTACAGCAGTTAACCTCGTTTAAGTACCTTGACCATTATGTCGTCAAGTTTAGTATAGCTTACGCGAAAAGTCTATCACGGTAGTCGCATTCGTACCTGTCTTGTCTGATTGATTGTTGAACATAAAACAGCTATATACTGAACTGTTATAATAATTCTTATTTGTAGCTCTATATTTTCATAAAAACACATTACGCCTATGTAGTTTGGCTTCTTTAACTAATTTTGTGCCAAAAGCTAAGTACATAATAGATAGACATTCATTTTTGCATTTATAATGTAAGCGGGTAATAACTTGTTTTTTAATTAGATGATAGACAAGTTATTTATTTTTACTAATTGCTCCGTCAGTTTTTGACAAACAAACTTGACTTTGAAACAATGTAACTTTGGGGCGGATTGAAATTATTTATATTTGTGACGGCCATCCTTGAAGAATTATATTGTGTGGTTTCAGAATATAATTATTCTTTTGCCGCAGTTAAAATGGACATGTTTCTCAACTGGTTTCGTAGCTACTTAATACTACAGTTAAAGTCACTGTTTGTTAAGAGACCATTTCGTTGGGCAATAATTAATCGAAGTGTTGTATTAACCTATACCATCCTAGGTTGGTAAAGCGGCGGTTTGGCTGAAAACATGATCAACAAAAAATTAAGCTTGACATGCCTAATGAAACACCCCATTTCATCCTGAACGTGTCGTAAGAAGCAACTAATGGAATGTAAGAGGCAGATCACCTCGTCCCAAGAGAAGGAAACCTTGAAACAAACTCTGTGCCAACCCGTCTGGACAGCGTGGCACAGTAAGCTAATTACCCTCCATGTAATCGGAGAAGGTCCGCCTCCGAGACTGTCGCAGCGGGTCTGTGATGGGTTGAGTAGTAGTAGGTGATATATGAGAGCCCGTTGAGAGACAGTCAGCGGGGTGGATGTTATGGCGAATGGCGGACAAAACCCCCGTAACGTAACAATTTACGCGTTGAGAAAATAATAATAATGCAACTTTGATTGGAGAATAAAATATAGAATTCCATTACGTATAATGTGATACGCTAAGTAAATACCTAATGGTGGTGTAAACTTCATAGATAATTTCTCAAATACTATATCGTCGCGTATTGTGCATAACGTAACAGTGTGTTGTTTGTTAACTGATGCACAAACAAAAAATGTTTTGTGAGCGTGCCTATGAGTCACTATATTTCAGCCCAGTGTTTCGATATAAAACAGAACGGTGGTGGTCTGTCCCACTAATGTTGTAAACGCGAAAGTTTGTTTGAATGTGTAAATAGATCTTCGTTACTCTTTCAGGCAAAAACTTAATGGATTTACACCACTGAAGTTTACAATAATTTAGGTATTACATGAGAGTAACACAGGCTATAATTTTGTAAAGATATTGTGAAAATTGGCGCTGTACTAAGCAATACTGCGCAGAGGGTGTCGCGGGCAGTAGCTAGAATGTGATACAATTCAACATACTGGGAGTTGGAAAAATCATTAGCGCATACACCAATACGGGGCGGGATATGCGGTACTTTAAGACGGTCGAGAATATCCACAGAACCCCCACCGTGTCGGTTACAACTGCTTAGGGCAGAGGGTTTACTGGAGCAGGCTCTGTGACCCCGGAACCTAAAAGAACTTTACCCATGATACACTTCTGTCTTAAAAAAACATACAGCCCAAAAGAGATTTTACTACCTCAGCCCCCTTACGCATTAGCGGTTGAACCGCGGAGGCGGCTAACCGCGCGGTCTACCGCTTTTCCAGTTTAATATGTAACCGCCTATGATTGTACGCAGTAAACCGCCAGTGCGTACAATCATAAGCGGTTGCATATGATTGTACTGTAAACTGGAAAAGCGGCAGGCCGCGCGGCTAGCCGCCTAAGCGGTCAACCGCTAGTGCGTACGGGTACTTACTTATTGGTGCCTCTGTTTCGGAGGTCCCCACCATCTCAATCTGACCCGTTCATCCGTGTATGCAGATCGGTTTTGCGGTTCATAAAATGATGGATGTGTTGCTCAGCTTTTAAAATTGGCACTTTTGTCCACAGATTGCCGGTCTCCGCTTCGTCTTTCTGGTACACCAAGAACTTATCAGTGCGATCCGTCAAGAGGCCGTCAAAGTCAATATACCTGTGTAAATTGTTTTTGAAATGAATAAAGCATTTTACTGAGAACACATTTATTTGGTCAATTAATAGAATAACTCTCAAAACTAGGTACCACTCAAAAAACGTAACACATATACCCATCTTATAACAACGTGTCACACATTACAAGATATTTTTTAAATACTCAATTTTGTATAGAACAACTATCACCGTACATTAATTATATCACGTGCGTTACTGGCTTAAAAAGATATGCATTATCGTTAATGACGAAAAGAATGTTTATCATTAAAATAAGTCCGTAACCCTTATAAATAACCACATTAGAACCAATTTACTTAAAACTATAATAATGGCCAACAAGTGCGAAGGAAAATAAAACAACAATCCACGCAATGGTGCATAACGAACATGCAAGGTACAGTCGGCATCAAATATATAGTGACCACCAGGGGTGCCCAAAATATTGAGTATTTTGGGACGTAAACAAAAGCCACGAGCAATCAATATCTATATGATGCCCGCTGTGTTATAATTATTTAGGAAAATAAAATTATAATTTATATAACAATAGTCGTGAATGATCAGTCGTCAGTACTCGAAAATGAGCGCCGTACATCTTTTGCTCTTCGAAGCGCAATAACAAAATTGAGCAAATTTATTACTCCGCGCTTCGCCTTCTTATCGTGACCAGATTTAATCGACTATGGTAAATAATCTATTTTATGTTTCTGTAAATAAACAGCCATCTTCAATCAATAAAAATTGAGTGGAGATAGATAGCGAAGTGATTTTAGGAAATCATTAATATTTTTTTTTAATACTGGACACGAGTACACACAAAGAACTGTTTATGAAATGAATCTGGGAATATAAAGTCCAATCTTAAACCATACCACAACGGTGATAGGTTAACTTTTGTACCTATAACATAATCCACGCTTATAACTAATCAAAGTAGCTCTTAAAATATTACTTTTTACAATATATTAATACCATCTATTAATAAATAAAACAATTCACACGACGTGAAACTTGTAACACTTTCAACATTATATTAAAATTTTATGATTCTACAATATAATTTATCTATGAAGGCAACACTTTGCAAATACATATACACGTCTGCAAGACTTACAAGCGATACATTTGGTATATATTAAATACCCTGTACATGATATCAAAATAGTGTTTTTACATGATAAAAGTACATAAACTATTATATTTATAGGCACAACAAGGCAGAAATACAATACGTCACGTGCCTTATAGGTATAATGAGATCAAGAGGCATTTTAGTTTAAATTTCGGCTAAAAAGTATGTAAACAGTATCTGATTCGCAAATACATACATATAAGCAAATTTATCAAGGCACTATCATTATTCCATTGGATATTTTATTTATCATCGAATTTAAGTTGGAAAGGATATCGGAAGGCTTCAAATGTACGTATACGAAAATAGAACCAGATTGAATTCTGGACGGTATAATTATGAGTAGAATAATCATAAAATATTTTATGTTTACTCGTCGTATTAGTGTTGAAAGGACGTAAACGTCGTGCGGAGTATAATAAGTACATGAAGTACTTACCTGCAGAACGTTCACAACATCCATTATTTCTGAGTATTGGCTTTGGTTATTTCACGCTATAATTTTATTACCTACCTATACTATGTTGTTTCAGTGAAACTAAACACCTTTACAAGCAATATGATATCAAACAAATAGATTTACTTCGCACATTTGATACATAGTATAACGATACGGTATATTTATAATATTCTACAATGTGCATTTTTGTACTTGGTCTACTGAATAACTAGGATCTATATCGCCATCCAATCAAGTGTTTTCTTTCTTAAATAATATATGAGCAATACACCACACCGATGGTAATGGTCATTAACACAAATTGTACAGTCAGAGCCAATAATCTTGACGGTTACATTTTTAGATACATCTAAGGCAGGATCATGTACACACGTTTCTACGCAGAAATAATCACGGCGAGAAATAACTTGCAATTTTTGACGCTGACTGTACACGTAGTATTGTCATCGAATTAACGTGTTTTAATATACAATGTGAAACATTATGTACAAGTAAAATTAAAAAGTTAATAAACATTTAATGCGACCAACTAAGTCGTCTTTTAGGCTTTGGATAAGGCTTTTGTGTTGTCTTTGGTACAAACAACGGAAAACGAACATAGTTGTAACAAAATATATGTGATCTATGATATATGTAGCAGGTAAGTATAATCAATTGATACTAAACTAATAGGAATGCAATTATTTTAACAGATGACTCGCATAGTACATCCGAGCTACTTCGTCGCTATAAAATTTAATGCGAAACAGTCGTAGTTTGGGAGATACAAAGGCACACACAAGTGCAAAACTTTAATCATCATACATGTTCACCGCAGCCGAGGCTAAAACGTACGTCTTCATGAACCATTTATTTAATTTAGTGCGTTTACTAAAACTTACAACTTCGGTCACTTACAAGGACTTTTAAAATAGTTTACAGCTGGGCATTGCAATAAGGCACACCGGCTCTAGTAAAAAGTGCATTTCAATAGCTCTACAATGTTAAAAATGTCTTCAATAAAAGGTATAGAATATGAGCGACCTTAACACTTAACACCTTCATATTTACACAAAAAAGTCCCAAGTACATTTATGCGAGTCATGATGTTTATCCATAAAGTTTGGACAGTAAAGATACTGAAAACGAAAGACTTTTCTTGTAAAAGATCGTTCAATCGTCGTCGTCGTCGTCGATCATCAAAGAAAGATAGCTTACCGACAAATATCGAACATAAATAATTCTTAGTAACAACATTTAAAAGTCTTAATAAAATCAACGACAGATTTTTACAAAAGAAAATACAAACGAACGCATAAAAATAAAAAAATAATATCAAAGATACTAGGTATACTATACTGCCTTAGGAGTGTGTTATTTTAGGCCAATATCCTCCAATACCCGATTCCCGCTTCAGATAACGGTTTTGATAACTTGGTAAGTTTTGTTTTTCAGAAGTTTGTTTTATTGTTGGCAAATTTTAATGCCACACTGACAATTTATATCATAATATTTTTGAACATTTTAGAATTTAAGTTCAATTAGCTTATATCTTAATATATATATTTCTTGTGTGCGTGTGTATGTGACTGAACTCCTCCTAAACGGCTGGACCGATTTGAATGAATTTTTTTGTATGCGTTTGGGTGGCACCGAGGATGGTTTAGATTCACAAATCAGCCCGACAGATGGCGCTGCAGTCGGTAAACAAATATCATACAGGACAACGTCTGCCCGGTCAGCTAGTCAATATATAAATTCCTTTCCATTATATGGGCCTGTGGTCTAAAATATCACACATCCGATTTAACGACAAAATATACGTACAATCGTATATATAAAGGTTATAAAATGGAATGATCGCAAGTAAAACGATATAAATAAACTTTGAAGTGCTCAACAAGTCACAATTCAGATCAAATTACATTAATAAACGAAAGATAAACTATAGAAGCAATGCCTACTTATTTTGTCTTTGTTTTCATTTCAATATCACACTACATATGTATGTATGTTATTTGGCTTTGAATATTTTTACAGACTACTTATTGAACTAATAAGGGGTAACTACTAAATTAATCTAAAATGGAATCATCGGAATGATAGTACGAGACCTTCGTTGGGTGGGATGGAGAAAAAATCGCCATTATGGCTACATAGGAACAGACTCAAGATACTTCAGAACATACTACGTCAGTAAATATGTTTCAACCGAATTGTATATTTGAGTCCCCTATGTGAATTTTCTGATTTAGGTTGCGTAATTACAAATTTCGCATTGTGAATAGACTTATACTTTTTAAACTTTTCTGCTAAAACGTAAGTATTTTTCCTATGGCTAAAAATAGCCTTACTTTTATTTTTGATAACCATTTTGTCAATGAATGAGTCTTTCTCAAGAAAGACCCATGGTTGCCATTTTCTACCAGTCAAATCTGGATTGTATTCGTTTTTCCTCGAAGTGCTAGCATAATGAGACCCATTTTCGTTTTTCTTTATGACTACCTTAGGAATAGACTTCTTTGCCTTTTTGGATTCTTTATGTTTTTGAAATTGTATTTCATCTATGCTCTTTAAAACATCTTCAAATTTTGGTTTAGGTTTTACTGGAACTTTGGTAACACTTTTAACATCTTTTTTTAAGGTATCTTGACATTTTTTTAATTGTTTCAGCTTCAAAAGTCTTTGCTGAGGTAGAGAAAGTTTGACTTTAAGATCACGTATACTTTCCTTCAGAGGCGGAATATATTTCTGAGCGGCTTTAGTGAGTAAAGGGCGCTTTGTGGAATGTCCTGGAAGAGGTTGTAGGTAATCTTTTTCCTCAGTAAATTTGCAACTTGGTCTATTTTGAACTGAGTTCACGCTATTTATTTGCGATATTCTGGAGCCCTTGTAATTAGTAATTTTTAATAGTATAGTAGAACTTTTTTCTTCGGACGTTGTTGATGACACTTCGGGAGAACTAGATGTTCTGTGTGCGTCTTCGTTTTTATGTTCTAATTTGTAAGAAAATACGTTATCAATGCTAGATTCACACGAATGTACAGTATCATCTTGAGTTTCATCGTACAATTTGTGACGCTTGCTTTCTCGTTCATTATCGATTACGTCAATACTTCTTTTAGGACAAATATTTTCAGTATTGGCATCGGTCGTCACTGAACATTCTTCGGTGAGAGCATTACCATTGGGAGTATTATAGGACTCGTCTACTGGGGCCACTGTATTAACATACTCGTATGTGAAGGAGGGCTCACTTCTATTAGATTCGGATAATAATTTCTCTAATGAATCTCTGTCGTAATAGAGTTTATCGTTGAATGTTTCATAGTCTTCATAATCTTGGGTTTCTCTTTGTGTTAATCGTTTTGTAACATTCATTTGCGGAGTGTTAAACAATGCATCTACATATTGTGAATCATCACTACACATTTTCCCGCCATAAATATATTTGACCTTATCTGTATGCTCACTACAATCGAATACGCCGGATTCATCATTGTCGGATAAGTTATCTACTTTCGGAGACGAAGGACCACTAATAACAATATCTTCAGCAATATCATCACTTATAACCGTTTCCACGCATGCGATATCTTCAACCCACGAGTCTTCTAGTGCTTTATCTCCACAGTTAAAAGAAAAGGCGTCAGAATATTCACAAGAATCGATAGCCAATGAATTTGTTGCCGATGCAGTAAATTCTTCTTGTTTATCGTGCTCACTTACAATTTCATCACGTATTTCACTCATACAGTCTTGAGAAAATTCTGTATAACATATGTTTGGATCATGCGGTTCCTCAGAAACAATGCAAGAATTATCGATTATCAAGCAAAATGAAACATTTTCTTCGTTGTACATAGACGATATAGAATTCCGTCGAGTTTGAATGATATTGCATAAATTATCATTAATAAATTCTTCCTCCAAACTTTCGATATTCAGTTTTCTTCGTTTGCTTGACCAAACATACGGAAGATTTTGTTCATTAACTTGTTTAAAGCCATTACTGATAATAGATTGGTTTAAAGCGGAATCGGATAAGGACCTTTTTAATTTCGTTTTATTGGTAGATCTATTAAAACTTTCAAATACAGTGTGTGGTTCTTGTGTTATATTTTTACTTTCTTCAGGCTTATCTGAACATGATGCATTTAGTTCATCTGGTGAAACTGTAGCTGTAGTACAGGGGATTGTATTGAAATTTAACAAAGAATCCTTTTCAGTATTTGGACTTTCAATTTTGGCATTATGATGGGTTTTCTGTTGTTGTATTATGTTAGTTGTATTATGACTGCACTGCGTAGAGTTATGCTTCAGAAGAGTGTCTTTTTCTTTATTTCTGTCTAGTGCAAAAGCTGAGGGTAGAACATTATAAATACATTCAGTGTCGATGTTCATAGTGTCACTTTTTAAGGAAGCCGTCGGGTTCGAAATATGTTCATGGTTGGTTTTAGAATTAATGATATCATTACTATGAATAGGCAATATATTTTCAGCATCCCATGGTTTTTTATTGATATTTATTTTATTTGATGTATTTAAACTATTGGTTTGCGATAGATGTTCATCATTGAAACATGTCTTGATCTCTTGCTTATTTTGCATTCTCGACGTGGACTTTAAATGCATTAGCAGCTCGTCTTCTGGAGCTGATATTTCTAAATTATCTTGGAAATCATGTTCTGTATTACCTACAATAATATTGTTTTCTTTATCGTGTACAGATAAATCAATGTATTTTTCTGATGGTGACATGACAGTGTCTCTAATAGCATTTGTATGATATTTGGGAGATGTTATTTTTTCATTTGTATTCATATTTGTATGGAATTCGTTTGAACTGCTGGTTTCGTCAACATGTTCAGGACCACTGTTTTGTGATTTGCATTTATCTGAATTAATTTCAATATCCCAAGATTTTTTATTTTTTGGTGTGGTTTCTTCGTTATTGACTTTAAGGACACCCTGGGACGAAGCTTCAATAATCTCTTTATCTTTATACTGTGTAAAATTCAGCCCATTAAGAGTAGTAATTTCTTTTTCTGGTTGAAAATGGTTTGTGTCGTCACTTTTACAATCTTCAAATTTTACAGTCTCGTTGCCATTTAACTCCTCGTGAACTGAATTCGTGTTACTGATTTCAAAGGGACATTTAAATGGAACATCGGCAGTAGTTACCGTTGGTGACATCAAATCTTCCTGAGGTATAATTGGCCTGATTACAAGATCTTCTAATTTCCCGTCAGTGTTTCCAGCGATTATTGGCAAATTGTCACATGGTATTATAGAGGTAACAATATCAAAGGTTTTATATGAATCTTCAAACACAGGCGATGTATTTATGTTACTGGTTTGTATCATGTTTTCATTCTCCATATCCGAAATATTATCAGAACCAAATTTGAATGCTGGGTCATCTTTTTTAGTTACATTATTATGGCTTATATTATTATCTTGTCCGGCGTTGTTACAAGGTAACTGTTTCATATAGTCAGATGAGTCTTTAGCAATTGATACGATTTTCTCGTCGTTACCTAGACTATGACTGTGTGGGTCCATTCTAAATGGAGGACTTTTTAAAATTTCAGTTTTTACCTTATTACCTACGGAACAATTCTGTAGAAGAGGTTCAGCACTACTGTTTTTTATATCTAACATTCCGTTGGTGTTTCCTTCGTAATATACAATAAGATTTTGGATATACGGTGAGAACATTTCTTTTCTCCATGGTAGCAACTGACGTCCGCCAAGAGTAGTGCTATTCTGAACTTGTCCAGAGGTAAGAACATTGTTAGAGAATTCCGTATATTCTAATAGTTTATTATCAGCGGGAGCTTCTGTTTCTTTGTCTGAATAATTGCAAGGTGTATGTTTGATTTCAGCACGGTTTTTTAACAACATTTTTGATAAACTCAAATCATTATCTAAAAGCGGCTCTACAAGTTTTGAGAGATTAAAATTATTTATATTATCCGATTCATTATATTCTTCATATTTGCAGGCATCGACATGATCTTCATTACTACTGGCAGCGTTTTCGTTTTCAAGCATGTGTATTTGTACCACTTCAGGTTCAATAGTTTTATCTACAGCAGTGGCAGTAATGTTTATTTGATTACTGGTTATATATTCGTTTACACAGGTTCCTGATGTATCTTCTTTCATTTCGCAAGTATTTATTTCATCTGATCCAAGATCATTTTCTGAAACACAACCTATGTTGCTTTTACTGGATATTGCGGTTTTATCTACTTCTATAGCAAGTTCATTGCATTCTACTTTATTTTCCTCGTTTCTAAGAACTTGGGTAGCGTTAGCAGTACCAATGAAATCCATATTATCTACTACATTTTCATTTAGAATTTCATCATCGGTTCTATTAATCTTAGCATTGTTTGCGCATGTTTTGTTAAGGTCAGTAATCTCAAGGCTCGTATTTTGAAGAATCTGGCTTTGCTTTTCGTACATATTTTCACGAACTTCAGGAGTTTGAGTTTCTTCCTTACATTTTTTTCCTTTGACACATGTGTGTGTAGGCTGATGGAATAGTTCAGCAATATCTGTATTACTAGCGTTCATGCTTTGGGGTTCTGTTTTAATATGAGGATTCACATCATGCTCACTATCCATATTTTCTTTTCCTTCCACACAAATTTTAGGAATATCGTCGAGATTTTCAACGTCCAGTTTTATTAATGGCTGATTTTGTGCGATAATGTGCGGTCTATCATTTTCATTCATGATATCACCTACTGTGTCGATATTGAAATCTACAGTACCATTGCTACTGATGTTGTCTACTTCTCTACTTTCGTGATGTGACACCGATTCTGTAGATTTCTCATTTAATCTTGTGTCAATCATGTCTGTATATATAGAATTCACCCCGTTAATTTTACTTTCTTCTGTCTCGTAAGGTTTTCGAACTAAGCGTTCGTTATTGCATGTAAAGTTATCATGCACATATTTTGTTTCATTTTCAATATTATATTTTTTCTCAATAGTCTGAATGTTTGGTGAATTTTCGCTAAACATCGGTATTTTAGATTCTGGTTCATCCAACACTGAAAAGACATTTGACGAATCGTGTTTATTTAAACTAAAATCAATTGCAATATCGGCAGATGTTTCATTCTTCGCGGGATCAATTTCGCAATGTGGAGGAATTGAATTGGAGGCCAAGTTTATTGGTGCTTGTTGCAAAGTATTATCAGATTCATTCATCAAATTTACTGACAAGTCTTCAAAGTGTTTGGGGTTTTCTGGGTTTTTGATGATAACACTATCAGTCCTGATTACATTCGAATTTTGGTGCTTTTCATCTTCTTTAGTTAATGCTGGTTTGTCAACTCCAGGTGACAAGCCTCCATTTAAACAATTTGTTTTGATTTTCCTGTATTTACTTAATTTCGTGAATTCTTTTTCCGATTCACTTGATCTCTCTGTTATTTTAATGTCTTGGCCTAATTCTTTTGATTGATTATGATCATGTGTCTTAGCTTCATCAAGTAATGGTAGGTCTTTTGGAGTTGCAATAACTGATGGCACAACTTTATTGGCATTGATAAATTGTTGGTTAACTTCGGGGAAATTTAATTCAATATCATTATCAAGCCTAGGTAAAGACGCCAGACATAAGCCAGAGTTGCTTTCTAAATCTTGAAGACTATAAGTATTTTTTATTGTATCATCTGAGGAGTTATTAGAAAATGGGCTATTGATCATCTTACAGCTAGTGTTTCTTAAATTGTCATTGTTTAGTCTACTGTCTGGTCTCTGCATGATATTGAAATTTATACTATCAGATACACCATGGATATTAGGCGACTTTAACATTACAGGATTCGTAACTTTTTCAATTGTCCTCTCTGCCAATATATTTTGAACAGGTGCTGCAACATCAACATTCAGCATTTTAGGACTACAAGGTCTGATTTCGAAGTTACACCCTACCTCTTTGTGTATTATCGATTGACTTATTTTGGCTTCAACATCTAGGGGTGATAAAGGTCGAGGTAGAAAGCTTGGTTGTTTTGAACTAAGTGGTCTTGCCTGCATCTGAAAACTATCCTTTAATTTTGAAGTTTTAAAATGATTGCTGTTTGTAGATTCTATAACTTCTTCAAATTGGTTAAGTAGATCAATATTACTATAACCTTTTATATTTTCAGGCAATTTAGATACCTTTTGGATATGTTCATATTTACCAAGTTCATCCTGGGACACATTAACATATCCAAGAACATAGAGTTGTTCTTGATTATGGGCTTCTTGTGTTTTATTAAAGTTATTGCTTTCATTTGTACCTGCCTTAATATCTTTGTGTTCATCTGTTTCATCGTCACCTTCACTCCACATTTGCAAGAACTGTCTTACATTAATTTGCTTCTTATTTTTTGATGCATTATTTGTATTAATCTCTGTCTTTTCTAACATAGGTGATGTTTTTGCTAAATGCATAGGCCTAGGATCATAGTATCTCCTATAATAATCACTGAGACCTCTATTAGCACCTGAGTCCATGCTTCTTATGCTTGTTGTAGAAGACTGACTTACATACCCACAGTCTTCTTGTGCATTTCCTAAAGTAAGGATAGTATCATTGCTTGTATTGGAATCCGTAGGTGACATTGTTAATGTATTGGGCGAGAACATTGGATGTCTAGACATGATATTATGAATATTTAAATTGGGGTCCATGTGTTTCATATGAGACATGTATTCCAAATGTTTAACTTGAGCATTGTCTTTTTTGTAGTATGGATTTGTAGGCACCTGGTGCATGTTTACATTAGAATAACTAGGCATTATCAATTGATTTTTCATTGGTTGTATTCTCCCCATTTCATTGACAAAATAGCCATCAGGAGAGGGGTATATTTTCTGTCGTGAATTTTCATACTCTATGAAATTTTTACTATTTTGGTCATAAATCAGTTTATTAGGAGGCATTTGTTTGACAGAACCATCATAGTTGTATGGATGCATTTTGTTATGGGGGGGGCAGGTTCCATGTACTTGTGGATAACCTGCAGGAACTATTGGATTTCTGTAAGGCACACTAAAGTTGCCTGGCTGATTTCTTTGGTACCCATCCATAACAGAATCAACTCTATTGTCTACATACTTAACAGGGGCACAAGGCGGAAAGTGAGGGGGTATAGGTTTCTGAAAATCATATCTATGTGTAGGAAAAGGTGGAGGGGGGTGAAATGGATTAGTATAATTAGCAATGTACTCATACCTAGGTGGGTACCGGTCTTTCACAGTTGGATATGGCTTGAAACGGTTGTTTCCATCTTGGTAATAGGCATCAGGGTAGATGTAGCCTTCTTCAGGAGCAGTCCGGTGAGATCTGGTAACAACAGGGCGAGGACCAGCACAGCTAGGATATTCTTGATATGGGTACAGGTCTGGTCCAGCATATGGTCTAGACCGCAAGTTGCCACCAGTAGGAGGCCAACCAGGTGGGGCATTCCTAGGAACTGGTAAATTACCACTTGATACACACAATTCAGGGTTTCGCACATTTTTTTGTTCAATTCCATTAGGATTCACAGTATAAGGCACATCACAGTATTTGGCCTCGGAAGGCACATTTAACTTAATGTTTTTTGGTTGGATACTATTTCTATCAGGTATTTGAGCATAATTATCATCACTTTGTTTCGTGGAATTATATGTCAGTGGAACCATAATACGTTGCATATTTTCTTGGAATGTTTGTCTTGGTGAAATGTTTCGTGTCGGGGTCAGGTAGCTGGGTAACTTGTGGGGATATTCTGGCGGGCGCCGATAAGTGTCGTTCCCAGAAGGCCATGGCTCCGTAGTCTTTTTCAGATAAGAATCGGTAGAGGCGGGCGGCGGCACTATACGGTCAGGGCCTATAACTGCGCAGGGTCGCACGCTTGGAATATCCGCTTTAGCCAAAGAATTTGATCCCAGTTCTTGATATGACTTATTCCTATCGCACTCAAGGCTATCCACACCCTCAGCGTATTTGTTACTCTCATTGTAGCGATCACTACACAGAGTCGGCTGCGTTCTCAAGTCTTTAGCATCCATGACCACTGAACACTTGGTAAATATTACCACTTTGTTGTAACATTTTCTTTAGGGAAAATATCGGTTTGCAAGAGCTGCTCAACATCCTTTAGCCATCCTCCTGAAACATAAACAAAATGATGTAGTGACAACTGTCAAAACAATTTGCCACATATGCCTTACGAAGCTAGCACAAATTCAATAAAACTAAACAAATACATGTTAACTCATACAGTACCTTACATTTTCACATTATTTTAGGTAACATCAATATTCGGATATCCAAGGAAACACCGATTTATTACGTTTTGCTGTTCTGTCGCCCAACCACGATATTGTTGCCCACTAAAAAAACTTTATACCATTTATAATATACGGTTAAAATCTACCATTTTCATTTAAGTTAACGTTTCAGTGAGTTTTCTACTGTATAAACATTTTAACTTTATTTTTAACTAATCTCCATCGTCCATTTCATTTAATTAAAGTCATTTTGATTTTAAACTTTTTATAGTAAGTATCAAAATATTATTATTTTTAAATAAGATACGAGTAGACTCTATCAATAAGTTATTATACAAAAAATCTCCAACCAGTAATGTTTTACTGGTCCGATTTTTTTTCTAAAGCAATTAGTTAACTTGAGTTGGGTTAATCTTTAAAACCTATTCTACACGGTTGGGTCCAACCACCAACAGAGGTCACCTTGGTTGAGTTGGAGCAAAAAGCAACCGTGTAGAAGTTGGTTGATGTCAATATTTGGTTGACCAACCGAGTGGACTTCCAACCACCTTGATCGTGAGCGCATCCCTCACTACCAATGACCAATAGAGGACATTGGGTTGAAGAGCGACCGTGTGGATGCTTGTTGGCCTGCGACCGTGCGTAGTTGCGGCCAGTGTTGCCATATAAACAGATTTATCTGTATCTTTATAAATATAATTCAACTGATCATGAACGTAGAAAGAACAGCGGACGGAATCCCGTAGGTATACCATTATTAAAAGCATAATTGTAAATTAATATTATAATACTCCTGAAAATAAAATGAAGTAAAATTATATATTTAAGTGGCTTAGGAGTCGAATGATCGAATTTTTAGTAATTATTATTTATTTTATTTTATTGGACAACAAAACAGGTAACAGTTAATAACTAAACTTAATATCTAATAAACGAATCTATCCTAGGTTGGAACCCCTAATAATGTTGACACATCATGTCGTAAAGTTACATATTAAACATAGTACAAAGCAACTATTATTATACTTTATCATAGAATCTGAAAATGTCTGAAATTTATCTTCAAGTTCTAAATCTGTCCGAAAAGCATCTTTTGAACCGTATTATGGAAATGTGAATGTAGGTATGACGACTGATAGGTGTGTGTGGAGACTACCACCTAGTGTGGGACAGGGGCCGTAAGATGATAATGGTGTTTATAAATATGACGATTTATAAGAGTTTTGTGATGAAACCTACGTAAATAAAGTTCCTTTTGAGTTTGAGTTTGAGCATTTTAGTATGGCGAGAAGATTTCTAGATTTGGGTGAGTTTAACATAGATAATTATCATTCATTATAATTGAAACTGAATCTACTAAACCGCTAGAAAAATCCACCAGCCACTAAAAGCAATATTTCGCCACTAAAAGGGGAGTCGAAACCACGAGTTTTAGTGGAAAATACCACTAAGTTGGCAACACTGCTGACGAGTTGTCTCAACTACACATCGTGTAGATTGAAAACCAACTTTGGTTGGAACAACCAAGGTGACCTCTGTTGGTGGTTGGACCCAACCGTGTAGAATAGGTTTAATAGATCACTACTCTAGTCTTTCCATTTTTGAAATATTGATGTCAAGCTAAAGCTTGCGCAACGAACTTCAGACACTTCAGTCTCAAACATTATGAAAGGAGTTGTGTGTTGATCGATTTTTGATTTAGATTATTTAAATATTTATTAAATTTCTAACAGTTCCTTAACACAATGAAATATGTTTCGATTAGTTTAATTCTTACATTAATTTTTGCTGGCTATGTTATTAATACTATATGGACATTAGCAGAAATATTTATCCCGCCAGAGTGTAGTCGTGGCGACAAATGCTTCTCATCATATTTATCTTCGGGTCCAGTACAGAATCTAGTTCTGTATACTTCTGTAAAAGCAGATCCTTTTGGGACATCAGCTGACAGTATAACTAAAGTGCATACTTCATTAAAATTTGATTATAACAACCCGGCGTCTATGTGAGTGCGAATACCGAAAGTTATGAAGTGAAAACTCATACATCTGTCTATGGTTTAACGCTATTTTATATATTATATTATTTTATAGTGCCATCACATTGAAAATTCCACGTAAAACTCGAAACAATGGAACATTATACATGCATGCAGTGCTGTTGGATGACAGCCGCCTCTACAAAGATTTTGATGACATCGTCCGAACTGAAGCTGTGCATACTTTACCTCTGGTGACATATGCGGAGCCTCAGGCAGCTACATTTAACCTATTGCAACAAAATAATGTAAGTAGTGCAGCCAGTCATGAAGCGAGTCTTTGTGATAGTTGACCGTGCAACAGGCTTGATATTTTTGTTATATCTCAATATTTAATTCGGGATATTAATGTCTTGTATTTTAAATTCAATAACTAACTATTATAACTTTCATTATTGCATTATAACCAATCTATTATAACTGACAGCTATATTGCTGCCAATAAACCTAATATTGTTATTATATATATTATACATGCATGCCCAGCTTTATGCAGTGTGTAGACCAACCTATATAGATCGGTCTACACACCGCATAAAGCTGGTTGATATTACCATTCCCCAAGACGAGAACCTTGTGAAGGTGGAAAAAGAAAAATATATTAAATATTTAGATCTGGCCCATGAGGTTACTGCCATGTGGAGTGTTGAGTCAACCACTGTTATTCTGATTGTTGTATCAGTGTATGGTTTGATGTGAAAAAGTTTTTAGGAACAGCTAAATCAACTTTCGATCAGTTGTGTTAAGCATCGGGTACAAAAGTTTGCCTAAGACAGCATATATTGTTAGACAGTTCCTCTTCTCGGAGCACTAACTAGTAGGTGTGTTGAAGACCTTTCTGCCTCTAGGGATGTAATAATTGTATAAATTATAATATTAAAAACAAACCTTTTTAAGAGTCCATGTTTTAGCACTTTAACATAAATATTTGGGCTTTGTTTACCTGTTACATGAAACAAGAATAATCTTGCTGTGCATTGTACTCGTCTCCACAGAATAAGTAGCTCATTCATGGGTCAATGTATAAGCTTTTATAAAAAACTGTCCATGCAACTTAGAGAATTGCCTTGCAATGCCTTTAAAAAGATGGTCAAGACTAAGCTTTACAAAAAAGCGTATTACCGCATTGCTGATTATATAAACGACACAGCTGCTTGGGACTAAGCTGTTCAGTGCCAGTATTTTATGTTATTGTACTTAAACATAAGAAATAGGACCGAATTGAAAAAAAAAATTACAAGCCCTCTGAGTTTCTTGCCCGTTCTTCTCAGCAGTGGTCGCATTCCGAACTGGTGGTAGATGGTAGACCTTTTTCTATTATATAACATCATTTGAATAATGTATTGACTTTTTGTAAGTGTCCATTGTGACCTATGATAAATGATTTGAATGTGTGTGTGTCGTGTGTGTCGGGTCCTTCGGTTCCCTAAAATATGGTTGAGCTGGGGGATGGCTGGCACATGCGTCATGCTCGTGATCGGGTGCCGCCAGTTGGGGCCGGTCATCCCTTAACTGCTATTGACATACCTACATAGCTTTATATTGATCTCCTGGACACTTCTGTTGTGCAATATGTTACATTGTCCTCACATCTTAGCTTACTATAAATAAACACGAAATCAATGTAACCCAATCAGATGCTTGTAACAGAAAATATGATAAAAAGAGTGTCCATGGAGTTTCTTGCCTGTTCTTCTCCATAGGATCTACTTTTTGGAACATGCAACTAGATTCCTAACTTCACTTTTGACTTTTCAAAAACACCAGTAAATAGGTTCAATTGAAATAAATGATTTGAGTTTGAGTTTGAGTTTGAATTTGAATTTGTTAATATTTGTTCCGTTATGATTCCAGGATGAAGGAAATCATGAAAAAGAAAAAGGATTAGTGAAACCCTATTCCCACATTATGAGCACAGTACCTTTGTCCATTCTCACTGATAATTTGAATCTCCCTACCAACAAAATACCTGGTGAGCTCTACCCATACATGAGGTAAAGTATATTAAGTGTATTATTATTCCATTATTCCTTATTCCATTGCTTACTAGTAAGTAAAACATTTTAAAGTAAAAGAAATTACTTCATATTACGTCTTTTGTAAATTTGTAAATATAGTTACAAATTTACAAAAGACAAAATACTCAATAATTTGATTAAATTTTACAAACAATTTTACAATTGATTTCTTAGGTTTTCGCGATTATTACACATTGAAATTAAACACGTATTATCGGATTTATCGTGTGTATATTACACGGCATGCACAGGGAATGGTATCAATAAAACAAAATTATAAGTGGTAGATCCTGCGACCACAATTGCTGCAAAGCATTGGAAACGTCATTAGGAATTTAATAATGTAATATACACGCGATAAATCCGTTATAGTGTTTTATTTCAATTTTGTAATTCACAAATAATCCCTAGTCCCCAAGAGATCAAAGACAAATGATTTTTATTAATTCCATTGTTAACAATGTGGATACACTGGCCACTCCACACATAAACCGTGTGTATGTGACGTGTGTAGGTGCCTGACAGGGCATTTCCTTGAATTGCCTCCTCCATCTTAGACCCTGGCGTTGCTTTCAATCACTCAAAGGCGTTAAAGTCGCTAAAAAGAAAAAATAACGTGAATTTCATGTTTGTAGACTGCCCTCGCGATACAGGGTATACTTTAGGGCAGGGGTTTCGTTTTCTATTAAAAAATATATACCATATAGGTATTATTAGTTATTTTGATACTAATTGGTACCTTCAATTTCAGAATTCGCCATGGTAAATTTCTACCCATAATACAGCAGAATGTGCTCAAATCCAGACTGTCCTATCTACAACTGTTAAATAAAACAACAAGTGAGGTTAATATAACAGTGAATGTGGCACCGTCATCTTATGGATCACTCCGTTTGGCACTACATGTACGGCTTGCACTGGAACAACTGCACTCTCTAGGTTTCAGTGACAAAGATGTGGATGACGTTAAAGGAATATTTGCTGATACCAATTTGTACCTACTGTCAGCTACCGTTTTGATAGCTAGTTGCCATGTGAGTATTCCGGTGCCTTGTTTGCGCCATTTTAGCATGATGTTCACTGTATCACTAGTTGTAAGCTGTAGACTATTATAGCAAAACTGTGTATAATTGCTTGTAACGAAATCTATACAAATAAATAAAATTGGAGTGTCTGTTTGTAATAATAAAATAAACACTTTTTACTAAATGCCTAAGTATGTATACACAGAACATAGACCAAAATATGTTTTTAAAAGTTTTTGTCTGTCTGTCTGTCTGTTTGTTCCGGGTAATCCCTGGAACGGCTGGACCCATTTTAACGGGACTTTCACTGATAGGTAGCTGATGATGTAAGGAGTAACTTAGGCAACTTTTTTTGACTAGCTTCGCCCTGCGGCGTCACCCGCGGGTATCATCGCACCCGTGCGGAGCCAGTACGGTCCGCTAGTCATAAATATACTTCCAACTGAAATACTGGCAATTGATTTGCGGACTCACATAGACCAATAAAAGACGCTCATATTTCTTCATAGAAAAAAAAATGGAAACCGGCTGCACTTACACGAGAAAATCTGACAACTCCTTGAAAAACTCGAATAGTTCCGAAACTATAGTCGAACTAATCCGATTCTCTAGCGCGACTACAACCGGTTCCTCTTATAAAAAAATTACAGTCGTGAAAGTGATGGTATGAAAATTAGTTTATAACGTTTTCTATCTCGTTTTTCCAGCTATTATTTGACTTCCTCGCATTTAAGAATGACGTCTCCTTCTGGAGTCACAAGCGTTCTCTGGCGGGGCTCTCCGCTCGCACTGTGTTTTGGCGAGCATTCTCCCAGTTTGTGGTGTTCTTCTATCTACTTGACGAGCAGACTTCTATGCTCGTGCTGATTCCAGCTGGAGTTAGTGCTGTTATTGAGGTAGGTTATAAATTATTATTATTATACCTTAGTCTATAAATAGAATCAAATGTCTCCTTCATTTTAGTGGGTTAATAGGTAGGTTTCCCATCTGGGCAGACAAGTTCGCACGGTTCTATGTAAAGTTGTCTTTCTGTAGTGAAGTGACCATATTTTCTACCCACTTGTGGAGAGCACGTCGTAGATAATAACGAGTAAAAAAAAGAATGACAAGCCCTCTGAGTTTCTTGGCAGTTCTTCTCAGCAGTGGTCGCGTTCCGAACTGGTAGTAAACTAAAATATATTACTTTTCTCCGTATATCTTTTATTAAAATGTTGACAATTTGTAAGTGTCCATTGTGTCCTTTAAAAAATAAAAAAGGGTAATTTCTTATAGAGGTGCAATATAGTTCCGTTACAAAGTCATGAATAAAAAAGGTACATACATTTTTTTAAATTTTAATTACAGCTTTGGAAAGTAACCAAAGTGCTTCACCTGCGGATCAGCTTCGACGGCTGGAAGCCGCGTGTGTGGCGGGACTCGAGCGCCGACGCAGGAGAGAAGAGCACAGCCAAGGCGGACGCTGAGGCCATGAGATATCTCTCCATGTTGCTCTACCCACTGTGCGTGGCTGGAGCTATCTACTCATTGGTTTACGAACCACATAAGAGGTAACTACTGGTATTTTTTTTTATTTATTGATTAATTCGAGTGTTTCTTACAATATTGGTTATTCCGTTCACTGGAATTCACCACCGTGCCCCCGTTACATATGTTTTAGTTCGAACTATTTTTTTAGTGGCATTACAAAAAAAGTTACGCAGAAATAAGGTAGACATGAAAACACATGAGTGCACAAGTTTGGATTGTCTTTTTGTCTGAACTTCGCGCCTTGTTTGAAGTGAGACATAGCAAAAAAGTTCTTGAAGCTGGCCGTACATCCGAAGTAATCTGAGGATTACATACATGTATTGTCGGTGTCGTGACAGATTCAGAATTTATATTGTCACCCCATCACAACCTGAGGGCGTCGTAAAGCCGACAAAAGAAAATGACAAGGCCGATAACCCAGCCGCAAGAGAAGGAAAACTTGATACGAAACCTTGTGCCAACCCGTCTGGCCAGCGTGGCACGGTAGGCTAATAACATTTTTTTATCATTTTTGTCTGCCTGTCTGTTTGTTTCGGCTAATCTCTGAAATGGCTGGACCTTCCTTGCTTTTCAGGAGCTGAGTTATCATAACATTGTTAAATACCACGCGGATGAAGTCGCGGGTAACAGCTAGTATATTATATGACATAAATGTTGCAAGCGGTAACCCCAGGTAAATCTACTAAAATAGTATTTTTTCTTTCATTCCACAGTTGGTACTCATGGGCCCTCCGTAGCGTGGTGAACGGCGTGTATGCATTCGGCTTCCTATTTATGCTGCCACAGTTGTTCGTCAACTACCGACTTCGGTCCGTGGCAGCGTTGCCATGGCGCGCCTTCATGTATAAGGCGTTCAATACCTTCATCGATGACGTCTTTGCATTCATCATCACAATGCCTACGGCTCACCGGGTCGCTTGTTTCCGAGACGACTTGGTGTTCCTCGTCTATTTATACCAGAGATGGTGAGTCTTAAACAGCTAATGTCTTATGTTCGCCTGGTACTTATTTGACGTTTGGAGCGAGCATTTACTCCTGATGTACACTAGCGCAGTGGTTGAGCGATCGACTGCTGCGCAGCATGTCGCGGGTTCGATCCCCGCACGGAAAAAATATTTGTACGACCTACAAGTATTTGTTCCGGGTCTGGGTGTTTTCTATCTATAATATTAGAGCAAGAGCCCGTGAACCCCAGACCTACGGTATTTTATAAAAGCTGAAAGTTTGTCAGCGCATGCTCCCAACACAGGTAAGAACGATGGACCATTTATGAAGTTTAGGTTACAGTGGCTTTGGCAGGTACACCTCACTAAAGGTGTGTAAAATACCGATATAATTACGTCATATAATAAAGTGCGATTTTTTGGTATTACCTTTAGATTATTATAAAAAATCATGTTATTCATTGTCAGACACTTAACGTCGTGGAAACCCCTTGCCAGACACCCTTAATGTTCATGGCAGTATGCATATGGGTGGGTGCGAGTGAGATAGCGAGTTAAATCTACCACGGTCCCTCACTGCGCAGTTGTTATTTCTACTGATAAAATCAAAATCAAAACTCATTTAATCAAGTTGGCTCATTAGAGCTCTTTTCAGGTCAAATAAAATGATAAAAGTTAAAATTTACCATTTAAAATAAATTATTTACCATCTACCACCGGTTCGGAATGTACCTCTACAGAGAAGAGCCGGCAAGAAACTCTGTAGTTGTTCTTTTTAGATCGCCATTTGGGTACAAGACTGGTTATAAGAAAGATGTGTGAGAGCAAACTCGCGCAATAGTTCCAAAGGGCCAAACATCAGCCAGATCTAGTCGACAATAGTGACCTTGTAATGCCCAAGCCAACCGACCTATCTATCTTAGACAAAAATGCTTGGGAATAACTGATCTGTGTTGTTGCTAGTCCGATGCTCTTATTTAAATACTTTTAGAATAATATCAAAGTAATTAGAAATAGTGTTCTTCTAATGTGATATGTATACACAGTATGTGACAGCATCTTATTGCGTTATTAGTATAACTTTTGAAATGTTCAATTCCTTGGTGCTCGAGTTATCATGCTCACTATAAGACTCACGGCAGTGGTGGTGTCGTGCGGCGGGTCGTTCTCTTCCCTGCAATATGGTTGAGGAGGGCGACGGCTGCCGCATGCGTCATGCTTGTGAACAGGTGCCGTTGCTGGGGGTCGGTTGGCTTGGGCATTACAAGGTTACTATTGTCGACTAGATCTGGCTGATGTTTGGCCCTTTGGAACTATTGCGCGAGTTTGCTCTCATACATCTTTCTTATAACCAGTCTTGTACCCAAATGGCGATCTAAAAAGAACAACTACAGAGTTTCTTGCCGGCTCTTCTCTGTAGAGGTACATTCCGAACCGGTGGTAGATGGTAAATAATTTATTTTAAATGGTAAATTTTAACTTTTATCATTTTATTTGACCTGAAAAGAGCTCTAATGAGCCAACTTGATTAAATGAGTTTTGATTTTGATTTTATCAGTAGAAATAACAACTGCGCAGTGAGGGACCGTGGTAGATTTAACTCGCTATCTCACTCGCACCCACCCATATGCATACTGCCATGAACATTAAGGGTGTCTGGCAAGGGGTTTCCACGACGTTAAGTGTCTGACAATGAATAACATGATTTTTTATAATAATCTAAAGGTAATACCAAAAAATCGCACTTTATTATATGACGTAATTATATCGGTATTTTACACACCTTTAGTGAGGTGTACCTGCCAAAGCCACTGTAACCCAAACTTCATAAATGGTCCATCGTTCTTACCTGTGTTGGGAGCATGCGCTGACTAACTTTTAGCTTTTATAAAATACCGTAGGTCTGGGGTTCACGGGCTCTTAGTCTATATGTATGTATTTAGAAAAAAAATGCATATAAGTAGTTTATCATCCATATCGTTACCATAACACAAGCATTAAGTTACTTAGCTTGGGACGAGATGGCGTTTGTGAAATGTCCAATGATATTTATTTATTTATTATTTACTGTATTTACTGCAAACTATATTGCCTGCATATAAGACAATGTTGTATGCTTAGCCTATGTGTATGAGAGAAAGTTCTGCTAAAAAAATGTTTTTTTGTAACCAGTTAGTGGCTTCTGCTCTCCTGGTACATATTTGTAGGTTTGAGTGATCCAATACTTATTAATGTACCAATCACACAGCGCGTAATGTATAGCAATAACAGCTAGGCTTTCTGTGCTCCTGGTACATATTTATGGATAGTATGACTTATACAGCATTATACATATTATGACACATCTCATTGCCTACTACTGTGACAACCTGATAATTATGATCTGTCGTACGTGTGGTGACGGATTTCCAATACACAATGTCACCAACCCACAGTATACTGAGCATGTCGTAAAAAGCGACTAAAGGAACGCAAGACGCAGATCATGTAGCCATAAGAGAAGGAAATCTTGATACACACCCTGTACCAACCCGCCTTGCCCGCGTACAGTAGGCTAATTTCTCTCCATGAATTTGGAGGAGATCCGCCTCGGTAGTGGGTCATTTAAGGGCTGAAATGACTGGCTATAAATAAGAAACTAGGTCCATCAACTAGGGCTTTCTGTTCTCCTGGTACTTTTTGCTAACTGTACATGAAAGCTTTGCGTCTTAGTCATATCTTGTCCGTGTGGTGACAGATTTAGAATACATAATGTCACCACCCTATTCCATCCTGAGGGTGTCCTAAGAGCGGGAAAAAGCTCAAACTCAAAACTCAAATCATTTATTTCAATTGAACCTATTTACTGGTGTTTTTGAAAAGTCTAAAGTGAAGTTAGGAATCTAGTTGCATGTTCCAAAAAGTAGATCCTATGGAGAAGAACAGGCAAGAAACTCCATGGACACTCTTTTTATCATATTTTCTGTTACAAGCATCTGATTGGGTTACATTGATTTCGTGTTTATTTATAGTAAGCTAAGATGTGAGGACAATGTAACATATTGCACAACAGAAGTGTCCAGGAGATCAATATAAAGCTATGTAGGTATGTCAATAGCAGTTAAGGGATGACCGGCCCCAACTGGCGGCACCCGATCACGAGCATGACGCATGTGTCAGCCATCCCCCAGCTCAACCATATTTTAGGGAACCGAAGGACCCGACACACACGACACCACCAGCATGACCTTAAAGGTAATGACAAGGCCGAAACTTTAGCCGCAAGAGAAGGTAATCTTGAAAAGAACCCTTATACCAACTCGTCTCGCCAGCGTGGTACAATAGGCTGATTACGCAGCGGTGGGTCATTTGTGGGCTGACTATTAGTCTACCGCACTATTTCCGAGACTAGCAAAAAGACATGATACGTTGGTAGATTATAACGAACCTTAATTTTTACAGGTTGTATCCAGTAGACAAGTCTCGCACGGACACGGCTGCCAGCATGGACGAGAATCCTGAAGAAATGACCCCCGTCAAACAAAAAGAGGAATAGTGTGTAACAAGATGTTTGTTACGGTCACATTAGTTTAATCTCTGTTCGAAGAGGCTGTTATGAGGTGCTAAATATGCACTGAGGTAACTTTTGGTTATTCCATTCCTAGTATAGCACATTGTTAGGCAATTTGTTTTTATTGATAGACAGGGTGTAACAAACTCTACAGCTATCCGAAGGGTATAGAGTAAAAAGAAGCTTTGTGATTACAAGATTTTTCTGATTTGAACTTGAGTACTTGTGGAATCAAACTCACAAGTAAACTTATATATAAAATTCTCGTGTCGCGGTGTTTGTGGTTAAACTCCTCCGAAACGGCTAGACCGATTCTCATGAAATTTTGTGTGGATTTTAGGGGTGGAAATTTAGGGGGATGAAAAATAGATGTTGTCCGGTCTGAGAATCGGACAACATCTATTTTTCATCCCCCTAAATTTTCCACACCAAAAATAATTGTTTATTTTTTAGACAAAATTTTCGCGTTTATTTTTTTATGATGCAGCATACAAAAATACAAACAACCCTAAATTTTCACCCGTCTACGATCAACCCCTATTTAATTACATGGCAAAACAACGTTTGCGATAGGAGCTGTTGTATAGATAGATTGAGTTATCACGATATCTCTGGAACCTGGTTGCAGGGGGGGGTTAATTTTTTGCAAAACAACGTTTGCGGGATCAGCTAGTAATATATGAAATCCTATACAAGGCCTAAAGCGACACACAGACGTCAGAGGCGGAAGTGTGGCGGGAACGGTTTTCTTCTATTGTTCGAATTAGTATGAAAGACTACACACACAGTTAATTTGGAGCGTATTTCACACGAACTCGAACAAACAACCGATCCCCTGGCACGTCTCCAATCCGGTGCCAGTGTATATCTACATTGAAGCTACTTGCACTACAGATAAGAGCTGGCAAAAATCTGCAAAAGACACTTGCTCGGAGTCTGGGTGTCACTGGTGCTCGTGAATTACATGTTTGTAAACTGCCCCAGCGATACAGGTTATAACTAGGGCAGCGAGTTCTTTTTCTTTAAAAAAAAAGTATTAGACAGTTTACAACCAGTTCGGAACGCCACACCTGAGAAGAACTGGGATGAAACTCAGAGGGTTTGCCATTTTTGGCTTCGCTTGCTTTTCTATTTCTAATTACTAATCTATTTCTATTTAATATGCCTATGAATATTATGTATTACTATTATACCTTTCGCTTTATGTATAGGGGCTTTTGATACATCCTGCGCTTGATTAATTCAGTATAGAAAATATATTTAAGTTGAGTACGGTATACTTATGTGAAATAATTAGCTTTTAGTTCCGAAACATAACCTAGGAATAAGTCATCTAGACTGAAACATTATTGAATGTTAAAAATCACCTTGTATATTTATTGTGCAATAGAAGATCCCGGATTCATACAAATATGTGTTTGATTAAAACTTATATTATAAAACTTGTTCATAATAACTAATTGTATTATGGTTTTATTTAATTTAATTGGAATATTTCGCTTTTTTCCAAAAACAACGTTATATCTCCAAACAATAATTAATTTAATTTAGAACCTTATTTGTATGGGAGAAAAGTGGTTTCTTGCAGGTAATTGGATTTTAAGATTTCACGTTGTTATTGCAAAAAGGCCACTTGGCAACATTTAGTTACTGGGCATGTGTACTGCACTATTACTGATGCTAATTCACTTAATTATCAAAATTGACATTCAAAGGTATTTTGATTGTCGATTTTCACTTACTGGCCCAGTGTGAGAGTGTTGTGAGACCAGGTTCGTTATTTCGTCACATTGAAAAAAATCTTGTTACGTCAACTGCGCGAATCTGCACGCATACGGTGTAGTCTCGTGCATTTTTTAATAATCTATTTGTGAATCTGTCTGTGGTCTTATTACACAAATAAATTAGTCAAAATCGGAAAAAGCATCTATGATATGTCATAAGTACCTACTTAAAATAAAATAAAATCTTAGGTGGCTTGACAGCTTTTTTTGCGGGGTAAAATCCTTTATGGACTATTCAAACCGGCACGAGCAAGGCCAGTGTCTTGGACTCTGGCGTCTCTGGCGTCCCCATACCCACTACACATCGGTGCACCGTCCCGAGTGCCTGCCTCCTGGGTCTTGAAAGCCTAGCCTATTGATAACTCTGATTGTTGTTAGCCTTTTCTAGCCTCTAGTATTTATATGCAAGTAATTAGTTTAATTAGTTAAATAAAATTAATTTATTATAATATGGTTACTAAACTAAACAACAACTTAAAAAATATATGGTTCTGAACGAGTAATTCCAGAAGTGACTGATGAACAATTCTTTCCGTTTCATGCAGAAATTTGTAAAAAGCCTAACTACATATTTACAAATTTGTTAATGCATATACAAAAAAGAAACTAAATTTACTAGACGAAGACTATGACTTCGTCTATCAATGTTTAATAATACCTAATTGATCATAATTATGATTGCTGAGCCAAGCTACGAATAAAAATATGACTCAACGTAATTATTTTCTACAATGTCTCCTCTAGTTAGTGAGATTTCCCTATTTTTTTTCAAGTTTCGAGGTGATGCTTTTAAAGACTGTCTTCGACTAATTCGATGAGATATATTTTAGTTTAAAAATAAAACGCCCGTCTGTGAAAATAAAGTTATGACGATTTAAATTTAAAACGACTAACGTGTAGTTTTGCGCATTTATTTTTTATATTTAATAATTGAACTAATTCCTTTTTACTAGGACTTGCTGGTTTTAAGTGTAACAAAAGTCTTAGAGACATCTGAGATCTGCAATAGTATTTGTTATTTCCGTTATTGCTGTATCTATTTCTCTAGTTATTAAGTCACTTTCATCATGAGTTACTGGCCAAAATATATAGAATAAATTTACGCAAGCTATCCGTAACACTATTGATCCTTTCGTGATGGGCGGATTTTTTTACATCTTTTGTGAAGACATTTATTTATGTAACCTTTATTCAATGGTTAGTGTCTTACAGCGAATTATTAGTACCTAGTAATTTTCCATTGGTTTATTTAAATGTATATTTTGAAACATTTTTAAGTATAAATTGTTTATTTTTGTACCGTTTAACTGCGTAACGCAGGTGTAATGTACTGTTGTTTGTTATATAATTAATTGGATTATAATTATTCATCGAAATAAAAAGACGTTATTATATTTTAGTAATCTACAGTGTTTTATTTATTGCGATATGTTTGTTGCGATTTGAAACAGTGTACAGAATACATCAATAAAGTAGCGGGTTTAATGGCGGCATGAAACCAAACAAATACTGAAAGCATGGACGAGGGCAATGCCCTACCAGCAAATAATAAACACAAACTCAAGTACAAGTTGCCGTTTTCAACATACAAATTTGCCCGAATTCTCGTTCCTATTGTATGTCAATTACTGTTATTGAGTAACACTTTACCTAATTAAAAACCACGTATTTTTTTATATTATTTAGTTGTAGTCTGAATACTGTCTACAACGAACTACGTAACAGATAGTTGAGTCCACCCTTTGTTTCTTTTGATCATAATATGAATTTAAATCATGCTGCCTTTATCTAAGGTGCAGTTTTGAATAATTTTAGTAATTCCCTGGGGTTCAGGGAGTGTCGTGTTGATTTGAATCGACCTAACCCTAAATAAATGTATGGGCAGGACGAAATTTCGAAGTTTCCGACACGATGTATTTACGATGTTGCTTCGGAAGTAAGAGTAATTATAAAATAGGTAGTTAACGTCTAATTATGAATATTTTGAGATCAACATTTTATGTGGAACTCATCCAATTCTAACTTAGTATAAAATGTATTGCTAGAGGAACTCTCTATCTGACACATTACCGCTTTTTTCGCGCGTAATCAGAATTAAGGTGGGCGAAACTGCGGCAGAAGGTAGTCCGCATGAGCTTGTTCCCTGAACAATAACCCAATAAAGGCGTTATTCGATCGATAATAATAAAGGTTACAGCTTGCCTTGTTGGCCTAGGGGTCAGATAGCCGGCTTAGGATCACGGGTCCCCGGTTCGATTCCGGTATCTGGCAAGTGTCTTTGTGTAAACTAGGGCACTTGCTCTGAGTCGGGGTGTCATTTGTGTTCGTGAATGTCATGTTTGTAAACTTCCCCCGCGATGCAGGTTTACCCTAGCGCAGGGATTTCGTTAAACAAAAAAGAAACTGGATATCCTGAAAAAAACTCGCGTTCGTATTTCACACATGCGAACCCGTAGACAGAAATAAAACAGGTATACAGTTGAAAATTATCGATATACCGTTTGTCGAATCGCCTAAATATTATCTGCCGTATGCCATGCCATGACATGTTATGCGTGACTGGATTTTAATCAAATATTTGTACAAGTAGCTAACGCTGCAGCCGATTCTCGATTTACTGGCCGATTCCATTCGCTTGTCTTAGCAGTTATCGCTGTAATTACATGAGCCTGTAGATATTATCGCTGTGCAGATAGTACTCGATCGAGACACTTGGTAGTCGCCCAGTCGTGCCGCGGTATTTTGGTTACATCGTCATTGGCATTGAAAACTCGTTTCTGTGTGCATGTTTATAATTGTTCAACATGGATATGTTTGATTTTCTACTACAATCTGGCTTGGTTACCGGTGTTTTGGTGATATATTTGTTATTTTTTAAGAAGAACCCAAATGACTACAGGAATTATAGAAAGAGAGGTATGCCCTGTATTATTTTTTACTTATAATAATTAAGAAAAACATCTTTTTGTAGGTCTTCTATATGCATCTTTATCTATGTTAAGGACATTGTTTTCGTCATAAAGATTAAGTGATAAGAATTTACTTAATGAGCGCTATTAATTTCTAATCGTAGCTGTGGTACATGTTGACTTACGCTCACTAATTAATATCTATTGAATAACGAATAATTAGATAACTAGATCTATGTGGGGTGACGGATTTTGAATACATAGTGTCGCCACCCCATTTCATCGCAAGGGTGTCGTTAGAGCCGACAAAAGGAAATGATAAGGCCGATAAACTAGCCGCAAAAGAAGGAAAGCTTGATACGAAACCCTGTCCCAGCCCGTCTGGCCAGCGTGGCACAGTAGGCTAATTCCCCTCCATGTAGTTGGAGGAGGCATGACTCAACAGTGGGTCATCTGAAAACCAGTGCCGGGTGCTCCACACCTAGCTTAATTACGCTGAGATGGTGACCTTTCGGCAAGGCCTGTGCCCAAATAATTTATATTATTTTTTGTTTAGTTTGTCTGTGTGCTGTTCGTCGTAATATATTTGGTGCAACTTCGCTTTGCTATTCGTGTTCGTCATTAATGTCTACCAATGTGCGGATAGCACTTTTCAGAAGCAGCAAACACGTATAGCGAACATAAATAGCGCATACGAATGGCGTGCACGAGTAGCCATGTGGAGTTCCAGCGTTATGTTCCACAAACATCCAAGTTTTAATGTTGTAACTAAGTTGTGGTGGTCTGTGTGCTTTCTTGAACTTAGAAGAAGCAATGTTCCATTGTACACAATAACTTCTGCTATGTTAATATTGTTTGATAGAGTTCGAAATTCGAAAAGGTTTCTCTGTAGATATAATTATGTTCGGTCGCACAAGGACCGCTGAATCCATTTTAATTAATTACTGAATAGAGATAAAGGAGATGATGGAAAAGGGAATGCTTAAAGACATCTTTGTAGATAGGATTTTTTATTTTTTGGATCTGACTTATAAAATTAAATATGTTGTTGTACAAAAATTCTATTTAGTAGGTATTTGGCACGTGCCTAAAGTCCACGGAGATAGAAAGCCTTTCTTCGGAGGGCACGTAAGACCGTAAACCGGTCAATCCCTACTAACTTTTCTTCCATTTGTTATAGTCGATACTTAGTTACTTACTTACCTTGAACACTGACTAAGTGTAAGCTTAGAATTACAAACCTATGAATTATAACTCGCGGCCGCGGCGATTTTCGCTCAAAATAGACAAAACAGCGTAACAAAATATCCTCGCGGTAATTCTAGACCAGGTCTTATCAGATAATTTTTGTTAGTCCCAAAGGATGGGTTTCAGAAGGTGAACCCTCCGTGTAAATGCCTAGAGTAGTTAGCCAAATTAGATTCCACTGGTGTATCGAACCAAAGGAAATTGGGAAAAGGCACACGAGTTAAAGCCACGGACACAAGATCGGTATTTAGGTATCTCTGTTCGGGACTGAATCTCATCATAAGTGTTCTATTTATACTTAGCCTTGGCGTCAATTGTTCTTTGTATGGGGCCAGCATTGTACGAAACGTGTCTTACATTTACAATTAATGAAGATTAGAAACACTAGATGATGACAGAGCTCTTAACGTTTAGTTGAGTAAACGTATTGCATATGTTTTCATGCAGATTGTGTAAAAGCACGTGACACAGGTCGTACACAGGACACAGTACCTACTATCATAATTTAAGCCCATATATGTTCATGGAGAGAAATTTAGACAGGGTTTGCGAAAGCTTATATCTTCCTCCATCTATGCCCACTTGCTCAGCATGGTATGGATTGCTGACATTGTGCAGAGTAAATCTGTCACCACGTTTATATACAGGATGCACTTTTTTCTATTTTCATAAATAATGAACGTTCGCAAAAAAGAACAATAGATTGTCTACAGCGCGCTCAAATTTAAATTCGTGCAAATACGATTAAGTAGGTACCTATTTAATATCTACAGTATTTTTTGTCGGGGACACTATTTTTCATCAACTTCGCTTTGTACTTGATATTGGCGAAATTACCAAAATGTTATTGTCATCGGGTGACGAAACTACAATACATTCCGGCGACCCATTTAATCCATATATAATAATAATAAATTTAAAGTTGACTGTCTGTCATGCATGTCTGCCTGTAGTCTGTGATTATGATCAGATACCCGTTCACCATGAAACTGCCTGCATGTGATTTTACTATTTGTATCGACGTAACCGTGTGAATTTGTCACAGGATGGAACTATCCCTTAAAAGTTCTGTGCGCAAGATTTGCTGTGAGACGTTGGAAGTGTCAGTTACCAGTCCCACAGTTAGAGGATTTACCCAAACAACTACGTGAGGGGTGGGACAGCTTCGGGTTTCGTGCTTCAGCTCCTGATGGGACAACACTATTGCTGGTTATCCGCAAGCTTTGCGGCCGAAAGCCACTGGCAGAAATTGTCGTCCACGTGAAATTGCCTGATGGCACATCGTATATGCTACCTCGTAAGTATAACTTATAACCAAATATTGCGAGAGAATGTGTTTTATTAGTCTTAGTAGGCTGTATAAATTGGAAGATATTTATAACAACATATTAAAAAGCCAAACGGTTAATGAAGGCGAAAACTTCGATGATCCATATGTATGTTCGAGTAAAAAACTCAAAGCGTTTCCTTCGGATTATGATGTGACATGAATGTTTACTTTGTTAGAACACTTATTAGAAATTCAGAAAACGCGTGGTACACTAACGCGTGCAAAACTAATTAAGCTAGAAATTATTTATGTAATAGCTTCAAGGTTATATTGGTACTTAATCTGGCAGCTCTCTAGAACTTTAATAATTTTAGTACACCCAGACACGGTTGTCGGTTCCTGGCTCCCCAGTGAGGACGGTTGGAGCGCTAAGGGATTAAAATTCCATATCTCAGAAGAAAAATCTCGATACAGAATACTGTACAACGGTCTTCTGAAAAGAATTGACGATGGCGTCACGCAGCACGTGAAGCTAAATTTAGTGTGAGTAATCTAATGAGTCCATTCACCAAGTCGATGTCATTTTATAATCTCTAGCAGCTTAACTGTATCTTGAAAGAGCAAGTACAGTAGAGGTTGACTGCCTCGCTGGTTTAGGGGTTAGATGTGCCGCCTTTAGATCAACAACGTGTCCCGGGTTCGATTCCGAGGTCGGACAAGTGTCTTTGTCTAAACCAGAGGCACTTGCTCTGAGTGTGTGTGTCATTTGTGTTCGTGAAACTGTCCCTGCGATACCTGATAGATAACAATGTAAGAGTTTCGTTAAAAAAAAAACAAATTGTCATCATAATTTTATTTGGACACCAATGCATTACACTATTGTATATGGATTTTAAGCATTGTATCTATTTACATATATTATGAAGTAAAGACTCATCTACCTTACCATCATATATTTACTTCTAAAATCCCGGCCAGACATTAGATTTTTTACCTTTACACGGGATGAGTCACGGACGACAGTGACACATCTCGTGTAAAGGTGAAAAATCTTACCCCTTCGTAACTTTATCGCCACTACGACCTTTCTCTTCAAATTACACATTTATTCGTCCAGCCCATAAATTACCCACTACTGAGTCGGGCCTCCTCCAAATTCACGGAGGGAAATTAGCCTACTGTGCCACGCTGGCAAGACCGGTTGGCACAGACACATTTATATAACCCGTCACCACCCATTAACTTAGATCTATACACATTTATAGATCTAAGTTAATGGGTGGTGACAGGTTTGGAATACATACTGTCACCACCCCATTCCATCCTGAGAGTGACGTAAGAGTCGACTAGGCCGAAAACCTAGCCACAAGAGAAGGGGCTACCAACCCGTCTATCCATTATGGCAAAGTGGGTTAATTACCCTCAATGTAATGGGAGGTGGCTCGACTCAGCATCGTGTCCTTTATGGGCTGAGTAGTAGTATGGCGAGTCATACAGCAGTAAACACGTTTTTGAAAGGGACCTCCAATCGGATGTCTAGTTCCTACTTGTAACGTCTGTTTTGGGTAATTGTGCCTCGTTGGTCTAGTGGTTAGATGTGCCGCCTTTGGATCAACGGATCCCGGGTTCGATTCTCGGGTCGAGCAAGTGTCTTTGTCTAAACCAGAGGCACTGGCTCGGAGTCTGGGTGTCATTTCTATCTTTAATATGTATGTATTTACAAAAAAAAAAGTATATAAGCAGTTTATCATCCATCTCGTTACCATAACACAGGCATTAAGTTGCTTAGCTTGGGACGAGATAGCGTTGTGTGATTTACTTATTATTTAATTATTTATTTAACCTGTTTTCAGCACATAGGTAATTTGACATTGATAATTTTAGCTGGTCTCCCGCGTCTAAGCCGGTGTGCTTTCCAGATGACTGGAGCAATAAGCTGGCTGCCGAAGCTCTAGCCTTAGAGCCTTGGAGAGGCGAAAGGCATATGCTGTAAGTTACGAGTTTTATGTACACAGGTTTAACAAAAAGAGTACTTACTCTATTATGCGACTTCAAGGAAAAGGAAGTTCTCAATTCGAATGTTTTTTTAATAAGTGCAGAGATCATATATACAACCCAAGCGCGTTGCTACACAACTAACTAAAATAAATTTGAGGATTACACAAAGTTTATTTTTTTAATTTTTATTTGTTTAAAAACTTTCGCAGGCTGATGCACAACACTTTGCTGAAGATCATCACATGATCAAATGCATAGTTTACGATTCTATAGAGGACATATAGACAAACATTCATTTTGATTATAATAATAGACATATGCATATCTAGGATCACATATCTTCATATTTGAGAAAATAGCCTCCATATTTTCTCAATGAAGAAGTGAATAGATTAAGAAAAGCATCAGTACAATTCTAAGATTATTTAATATCAATAGAAAGCGTGATATACTTTACATTATTGAAATTCCTGACATTTCGAATTCTTTGCAGCAGTCGTGGTCACGGGAGAGACTGCTGCAAAGCATTCGAAACGGCGGGAATTAAATAATGTAAAGTATACGCGATAAATCCGTCGAAAGGTGTCTTCTTTGGTGTCTTTTGTTTACGGCTTTCTTTTTCGTTACACCCTGTACATATCGTATGGATTGTGAATGCGTGCTTAATAGAAATGACCCGCAATAACCAGTGACGAATCCTTGTGAGTCATGGCATCTTCAGATCAAATAAACTCAATTTGGTGAACTGTGCGAGTCATGACAGGCATGTTTATATATTTTCTTTTTAGAATTGATTACTGCTGCTTATCCATGTGGTGACGGATTTAGAATATATAGTGTCGCCACCTCATTAAACTCGAAAGGAACTTTATTTACGTAGGTTTCATCACAAAAGTCTTATAAATCGTCATATTTATAAATACCATTATCATCTTACGGCCCCTGTCCCACGCTAGGTGGTAGTCTCCACACACACCTATCAGTCGTCTTTCCATCTTGATGGTGTCGTAAGAGCTGACAGAAGGAAATAACAAGGCCGATAACCCAGCCGCAAGAGAAGAAAAACTTGATACGAAACTCTATGACATCTCGTCTGGCCAGTGTGGCGCAGTAGGCTTATTACCGTCCATGTAATTGGAGGAGGCCCAACTGTGTTATGTGCTGAGAAGTAGACTAGTTCTTTCCCCATGCGCGTGTTGTTTATTGATTACTGGTGAACGATATAAATTTACTCAATGATAGGGGCAACAGAAAAGATGGATCTTGGCTGCAATGGGGTACACTCCAAGGGCGACTAGAAGCTTTCGATCCGGACGGAGCTATTAGCCAGTCCGTCTATCTGCGGGCTAGGGGGGTTAAGGAGCGGAGTTGGGATCCTAAAGGATATGAGGGTTTGAGGCGCTCAGTGAATATTGTGGCGTCAGTGAAAAATGGAACTGCGATTCAGCTGCGATGCCTGTCGTACAAACATGGTTTGACTGAGTGAGTACCAAGATGCTTGACCAAAAAGCAGGCAGTAATTCAAACAGTGTGAATTTAAAATTGAAGAAGTTAACTAATAAGTTTGTTTCGAGTTATTTAAATATTTTTTTTAATTTTGCTTTTGTATCGTTTATGATTTATAATAAAAGATAATGGTTCTAACTTATTGCAAAATAAACGTGAGCGCAGCGTCATTAAAGTAATATTATGGTCCTTGGCATCATAACACTTTATTGTGTTGGATAATGTAGTCTTACATCTATGAATATTTGCGTAACTGCTTTATTAACTGAAACGTTTAATATATCTGTGGCTGTCCTTTTCGTTTAGCTGTACAATGACAAGGTCAGGTATATTTTTAAATCTTCGATAAAATGACAGCTACGTGTAAAAATGTACCATAGTGGTTTAAACCTCATGATTATGACTGAACTCATATCAATTTTCACTTTCATCCATAAACCATTTAAGTTATAGTTTCGCAGCGACCGTATAAAAAATTGTTAGCACTTATCTTCTTTTATTACAAAAGTTAATCAAAATCAGCGACTTCGGCATGTAATGCTTGCGTATCTTTTGATACCGAGTTTACTTTACTCGAGTTACGTCTTTAACAACGGATTGGCCAACATTCATTCTTTGCATTCCGTGTGGTGACAAATTTAAATAATAAATATAATAAATAATAATAAAAAAGTACTTAATGTTACCACTAGGGTTGCCAACTATACTGTTTTGAACAGTATTATACTGTTTTTCACTAAATTATACTTTTTACTGTTGAACAAAAATAAAATATACAAAATACTGTTTTCAGCATCATAATGCAAACACATTACTATGTGTTATACTTAGACGCTCACACATTGTTTTTCAGTTATGAATGTTAGGGGCGGCAGTATAGAAATAGAGCATCTATTAATTTAATAAAAAATGAGCTCCTCATTTCAGTTCAATTTCAGTTTTAAATTGTAGTGAGGCATATTATAAGTTTTTATAAAAGATTATACATGAGTAAGTTGTGCGAGAAGCTCTAAAAATATGTATTTAAAACAATAAATAAATAAAATACTGTTCATTTTTCTAAAATACTTTTTAATGCTATACATATACTTTATTTCTTGTAAAAAAAGTTGGCAACCCTAGTTACCACCCCATTCAATCCTGAGGGAAAAGCCTGTGGTAAAAGTAGACTAAAGGACATGGTATTTCTACCTGGATAGGTTAGACAAAGGTTACGAGTTATATAACGAACCCTGTGCCAAACCAAGTATGATCAGCGTGGCACGGTACGTACGCTAATTTCCTGACTCAACAGTGGGTTGATGACGGGCTGGGGAGTAAGTAAAAGAAGCAATTGATCGCTGTAATATCATTACTACTGGCAGGTGCGTTTCGGGATGCGTCAGATTCCCAGACTACACAGTAAGAAGTATAACGTCTGCTGATCTTGTTATGTCGGACTTTTGTGAGAGGCGAGACGGGATACCGAAAGTCTACACTATAAATGTGAGCAGTAAGTTATAGGAGACCCTTATTTTATGTCTGTAAGCTTGTGTGTTACAATATCAAAAATAGAATTAAGATTAAGAAGAAAATACATGCCCGATGTGCAAATACTTGATTGATGGTGACCATCCCATTCTACCGTGGTCCCGAAACATTCTAATTCAATAGTGTCAAATGCGACGGTCAGGAATTTTGACAGTTTTCGAAATCCAATTCTCTGTCATGGTTCGAGTAATCTTAATTTTTTTACAAGCTGTATGACCATCGTGGCGCAGTGGGGTAATTACCCTACATGTAATGGGAGAGGGCCCAACTCAGCAGTGGGTCATATGGCTATACGTTCTACCCGTTCGCTGAGGTTGTCCGACTAAGGAAGGACTACCACTTAATACAAAACATCTTCATTAGGTGGTGTTGTGTAACAGCGCTTGGTCACTAAAATTCTATCCTAACCTAACTTGGCATTGGCAGCTGAAGGAATCCACGTTCCTTCTGCTGGAAGCATCATACTTATTACAGGTTTAGGCGCAAACCCAAGTGCGCGGGGCGTCCCAAGTGCGCGGGGCGTCATCATCCAGCCAGACGGTGTATCTAGCAGTGGGGCGCGGCGCCTATCTTCCCATAACTGCATTTGATACCTATGTGCGACGTGCAAATTGCACTGTAAACTTCCCTATCGCGGTGTAGATTTTTAGTAATTCTCGCATTTGTAGACATAAATTGTGTAAAGTATGTAGCTGCTAGTGCTGGTCGCTACACAGGGTTTGCGAGAGCTTAGTGGCAATCGTCCATAGGCAACGTTAACCGCTTACCGTCACGCCGCCACCCTATTGATATAAAAATATGTGATGATAACTAAAAGGATCAAACCACTTTGCTAACACGTATGCCCTTGGTTTCAGCTGACAACCGTCATCTTAAAATTGTGTTGAGGATCAACGCCGATGGTGGCAGTGTGTTCACTGGTGTGCCTTACCAGCATGAAGTGGTTTACCGAACGGCTGTAGTAGATATTGATTGTGTACCGGGCACCGGTATTCTCGAGCTTGGATATGAACCCACAGGTTAGTCTTAGCTTAAATTGTAGAATGAACTAAGTTTTATGTATAGTGTAATAATATATGTGTAGTGTAATACAAAAAATATTATGAATTTCATTGGATTCGGAAGCAAACCAGCAGTATTTTAAACGGAGAGTATTTCAAACTGAGTGATTGCATAGTCTTTACTATTATAAATGCGATAATTCCAAGCATTGCTTACATTAAGCTTTTACAACCACGTGCAGCGTAGGACAAATTGAGTAAAGGTTATTTTCCGTACTATGTAAATTCATTACGGGCCGAGTGGGAATAGTAAGGGTCACCAAGATCTTTTAACTTTATTATGCCGAACCCTTCAAACTGGGTAATGACTAAACTGAGAGTCTATTTGATTTTGTAAGGCATCATAGTCCGTATTTTATCGTCAGGATTTAGAAATTGCTGGCCAGAAACGATTTAGAAACTTTAGAAATGTTTACCTACATTGTAAGATTTTAAAATCGCAACGTGAAAAGGTAGTGCCGGAAATCGTGAAATACTTAATATGTGATTTTTTTTATCGGAAATCCTCGGGGTTCTGACAGGGTTATGTGGGACTCCGTGGCACGTAGAGCGTAGAGATGGCAAGTTGCGCCCTGACCTGCCTATTATAACCGACAGGGATCCTCGACTGCCCGAACCATGGGATTCGCTCCCCGATGGGAGAGCATGCTCCGTGACCCTAGAGGCCTTGGGCCGCCTCGTTTTGTGGAGCCCCAAGCTCCAAGCCAGGCACCCACCAATCACCCCAGGGTGCCATGCATGTCTAACTAGTACAGTCAACTGTTCGTTTTACCTGGAAAGTTTTCTGAGAGCTTTGAAGTTCCCAGGAACTCGTAAACCCGTATTTTAACTAAAACGGCTTGACAACAATAATCGTCTTAATAGAATTAGTAATTTCGGAGTGTGCCTGTGTTATCATAAAACCATACCATGCGATTGCACGTGTGTTAGCAACAGTGATAGTTGATTCAAAATTATTTTGATAAAAACCTGTAATCGCTGTAATCTTCACATAGGAATAAAAAAACATGTGAGTCTCTAATAATGTGGGGCGCAAATGGATGATCATCTAATTCGTATCCGTGCAAATTTGTCTGGAAACTTCGCTGCCGCGATGTAGAATTTTGGTTATTCCTGCGGTTCTATGCGGTAATTCTTGATGCTGATAGTTGCTTATAATACTTAAGTAGTTAGCATTCAAGTCGCAACAAATGTTCCTTCAGTAAATATCATAATGACTCTTCAGGTACATTTTATAATAAATTTATAGACAGACTTACAAATGTCGGCATCAAGTCCGAGACTCTTATGATCCAAAGTTTACAAGACAAGAAAGATTAGGAAGATGATTACTATGTTTTTTTTTCTCCAACAGTAAATTCCAAGCCACCATATCGCCTGACCCCGGCACCGTTGCTAAAATGGCTAAGTCCTAGCGAGGCAGGCTCAGTGGGGTACTGCTTACCATTCGAAGACAGGGCTTCCCGTTGTCCTGCCTATGTTGGCGGTAAAGGCGCGTCGTTGGCATTACTGTCTTCTGTACAGAAAGACGAGGTGGGTTTCTATACATGACTGCAAAGCAATTTTTTTTTCTTTAGGTGTAGAATTATCCTGATCCTTGGCCTATTAGTGATTCTAGTCATTGCTTGCAGGGTTATCGAGTACCACCCGGATTTTGTCTGACCATCCACGCGCTGGATAAATATTTAGAGGCTAATGCTGAAGTGAAACGGGCAATACTTGACATTGAAGCAGCCAACGAAAACTATGAAGAAGCCACCTTTAAAGAAAAATGCAGAAGGTTGGTGACAACTATATTCAACTTCAGGGCGCTATGGCGCTCTTTAGGGGAGGCCTATGTCCAGCAGTGGACTAATGTGGGCTGATGATGATGATGATATTCTGGTATCTTCTTAAATTTAAGAGCGATGCTCTTGTCGGTGGAGTTTCTTCCAAACATCTCGATCCTCTACTAGCTCCTTGACCATTTGATACGAACCGACGTTCACCTTTTCCTTAATTTGATCAAAAAGCTTCTCCTAGGTCTTCCTCGTCCTCTCTTCCCTTCCACCTTCCTTTCTATGATAGTTGTCATAAATAAATAAAATAAATAAATATTCTTGGACATTTCACACACCGCCATCTCGTCCCAAGCTAAGCAACTCAATGCTTGTGTTATGGTAACGAGATGGATGATAAATTACTTATGTATATATTTTTTTTGTAAATACATACATATTATAGATAGAAAAGACAACCAGACTCCGAGCCAGTGGTTTAGACAAAGACACTCGCCCGGCCCCGGAATCGAACCCGGGACCCGTTGATCCAAAGCCGGCACATCTAACCACTAGACCAACGAACATAAGTGTGTCGTGTCGTATCAAATGCCCAATCAACTTTCCTCTTCTGTTTTCTATGCAGGTCAATTTAGGCTTCGCCTCTTTCCTTATATACTCTGGTATGTGTGGTGTTAATTTACCCTTTGACCTTGCTCTGGTGAGGGGGCTTGCGTTTCCCATGCTGGACGGGCCCACTGGGAGGGCCCAGACGAAGTGCAGCACACAGCGTCTACGTGGGTTTTGGCTCCGGGGCCTCAGGAGCCTTGTACTGCCGTGATACACAGCGCGGTGCGTGCTTAGCGGTCGGGTATCGGTGCCTAATTGAAGGACACCAGAATTGAAAGCTGACGATACTATATCTGCAACAGTAATGTGTATGCGAAAAAGTACTGCCACTACACAAGTCCAGTCACATTTATGTTTGTTTTAAATCAAATCAATACCATATATACTTAGTTAAATTTGTAAAATCAGTGTAAAAGATTTTGAATTACAATTTGTCCTACAATTGTTTCTTAATATCAGCTCATAAATGACCCACTACTGAGTCAGATCCCTCAAATTCAGGTAGGAAAATTAGACTACTCTACCACGTTGGCAAGATGGCATAATATACATTTTTCCTTATCTTGCGGCTGGGTGATCTGCGTCTTGCGTTCCTTTTGTTGTCTATTCGACACCCTCAGGCCCTCCTGATGACATGGTGTATACTAAATCAGTTACCACACGGAATAATCCGCAGAGCATCGGAGTTATTTATCACGACAAGTCTACCAGAAGACGTAAGGGACGAAATATTGGCACACATGAAGTATCTGCGAGAAAAAGCTGAGATAGAAAACTTGACTCCCGACTTGCGCTTTGCCGTTAGATCATCAGGTTAGTACCTACTGAATTTCAACACTTATTGACCGTGAACAAAATAAAGTTGCGACGGATTTAGAATACATGCTGTCACCACCCCATCCCATCCTAAGGGTGTTGTAAGAGCCGACAAAAGGAAATTACAAGGCCGACTAGCCATAAGAGAAGGAAAATTTGATGTGAAACCCTGTGCCAACCCGTCTGGCCAGTGTGGCACAGTAGGCTAATTACCCTCCATGTGATTGAAAGAGGCCCGACTTATAGGCTGAACAGAATGAATGAATCCAGATTTTTTCTTGGGTTATTTTCTTCTTCTTTCTGGTTGACTGGCCTTGGGTTCTCTGTGCTCATTTCCTAAGCTATGACACTTTCGTCATAACTTCTAAACTTCACAGACTTCTAATAGTTATTTATTTTTCGCTTGTTAGTACCTAGGTAAAGGTCTGTTTGAATTCTCTTTTTAAAGGTTATTCTTTGAAATTGGGACGAAATGTATGCCATTCATAATAATGTAGGTATTCGTTTTATTTAGCGGTTGGGGAAGACAGCGAAGAGCTGTCTGCGGCTGGTCAGAACGAGACAATCCTCGGCTGTGTAACCGATATTGACGTTTTGGACGGCGTGCAGAAGTGCTGGGCTTCGATGTTTGCTTTCACCAGTGCCTATTACAGGAGGTAATTTTCTGTTCCACGGAAAGGTACACACTAGCTTCATTTTTTCTTGCAATTAAAATATACGCCTATATTCATCAGTGATGAATGAATGTAGCATTCAAACGGTGAACGATTTTTTTTAAAATCGTAAAAGGACTTTTTGTTGTTAAATCTACTTTAATTAATAAAGGGTACCTACTACCGCGTCAATGACTATCTGTGTGACATTGATTCCTGGAAGTAACTGTCATTTTGTGCCTGTGCTCTGTTCCTTAAGCCTCTTGAATAATATATCTCACTTGTACGTAGCATTTAGACAATGTCATATATTGCACACTGTATGTGTGAGCAACGACGCAATGGATAGCTATTTATTCGCGGACTTGTATTTGACTGGCCCTGACCCAAGGCCTAGTTGTCATTCATTGCGTTAACGTGTTGTGTGTTTGTCTCATCTGGCGAACTTGCTCTCACTATGCTGTTTAGTGCTTTTTGTAAACAAACCCATTGATTTGAAAAAAACAACTACAGAGTTTCTTGCCGGCTCTTCTCTGTAGAGCAGCATTCCGAACCGGGGGTAGTTTCAGCATGAATGTGGGTGGACGTAACGGTTGTGGAAGATCAAGAGAGATGGATGGATTGTAAGCATGAGAAATTGTGTATGAAAGGTGTGACTGTAGATATGACGACTGATAGGTGTGTATGGAGACTACCACCTAGCGTGGGACAGGGGTCGTAAGATGATGATAATGGTAACTGTAAATAATTATGACGATTTATAAGAGTTTTGTGATAAAACCTACGTAAATAAAGTTAATTTTGAGTTTGTTTGAGTTTGAGCCATTTCGTTACAAACATACTGACATAAAAATCTTTCCTCTTTAATTAATAATAATTCATTTATTCACACATAAATAGAGTAATTACATTGATAGTCTTCATGTTAAATTTAGGTACATTCTATTTAGCCTGCATTTGGCATGTGAAATTGAGTTAGAGCAAAATAAGTTATCATCACACTAATTTTTAAATTAAATCATATCATTTTAAATGTCGGATATATCAAGTTTCGATTCTCGGATGACACGTGAATTCATAAAAATACAATTGCTATAATGTCAGATAATAATCAATATTATGTCAAAAGTTAATGTCATGAATGAATTTCATTAAGGTATGTCGTATTTTTCTAAAACCATTCGCTTACAGAATATATCATTTTTTTTAATAGCAGATCTCTTAATCGGCCTTTAAATCTGGGTAGTGGGAGATTTTTTATGTCAGTTGGCACTCTATTAAATATTTTTATGCACATAGCGTAACAGTTTTTCTGAAAAAGTGTTGTTCTTGGTGCCGATTCAAAGACCAACTGCTCCCCATGTCTAGTATTGCGAGGAAATATGTCACGGGCTTTGACAAATAGATTCGCATTAGATTTAACAAATACACAAATTTCAAATATATACATACAAGGTAGGGGCAATATTTTTAAAGCTTCAAAGTAAGGCTTGCACGACTCATGTGGAGGGGTACCAACCATAGCTCTTATGCACCTTTTTTGAGAAAGAAAGGCTCTTTGATATTCTGTTGAATTGCCCCACAATATAAGCCCATAACGTAATATTGAAGCCACATGGCCATGGTAGGCTAACATTACCGTCTGATGGGTTGATGTGTTCCTAAGTCTGTTTAGTACATACACGAAACAATTTACTCTTCGGCAGACTTCGTCAACGTGAGTTTTCCAGTTCAAATATTTGTCCATGTTAATGCCTAAAAATTTTACATTGGAGGGTTCAGCAATTACTTCTCCGTCATACGAAATGTTTCTTGGAGTGATTTTTGACCCATGAGTTTGAAATTGCATGAAAGTAGTTTTGCCAATATTAGCTTGTAAGTTGTTGCATTGTAGCCAACTTATAACGGATTCAATAGTCCTATTAATTTCTATATCAAATTGATTGCTAATTATAATGTCGTTAGTCAAAAGAATGGAAATGTCATCTGCAAATAATATACATTTATTTGGAATAATATCAGGAAGATCATTAATATAGATAAGGAAGTAAAGGGGTCCTAAGACGCTACCTTGCGGAACTCCAAAGCTATTTGTGATATAGTCAGACCTTACTTGGTTTAAAACTGTGTCCCTCTCCATGCAAGATATTTCAACGCATTGTTTTCTATTATCTAGATAACTTTTAGTCCATTGTAAAGCTGGGCCTCTTATTCCATAGTCTTCTAGTTTATGTAATAAAATGTCATGGCAAACAAAGTCAAATGCTTTTGACATGTCAAAAAATATCGCAAACGTCTGTTTTTTCTTGTCAAGGCTAGATACAATATTGTGCACTAAGTCAAAAGCTGCCAGTGTTGTGGACTTGCCTTTTTGAAAACCATATTGATCTTTTTTAATTAATTTATGTTTATCGAGATAAATAGTTAACCTTTTGTGCATAGCCCTTTCGAATATTTTGGAAACTATCGGAATTAGAGTAATCGGTCTATAGTTACGCATATCTGTTTTATCTCCCTTTTTGTACATTGGTTTTACTATAGACTTCTTTAATTTATTCGGAAATATTCCTTGCTCAAACGATAGATTTATTAAATATGATATTATTGGCGTAATACTATCTACACATTTCTTTAAAATGTTAGTCGAGATCCCGTCATATCCCACTGAATTAGTGTTATTCAAAGACATAATTATGTGCCTGACTTCCGTTTCATCTATAGGAGAAAGGAATATGGTATGGCTTGCTCGGTATTTATTTGTATTTTTCCAAGGATGTAGTACTTGATAGTTATTTGAAAGACGTATTAGGTAGTCGTTAAATTTGTTTACAATATCCCTGGGATTGGTAACGATTCCATTGTCCGTTTTAATTTCACAAATAAAGTCTTGGCTATTGTTGGACTCCGTGTCATCATTGATAACCTTCCAAGCTGCTTTACATATGTTCTTAGAATTATTAATAAAATTATCATTACATATCTGTTTTGACTTTAATATACAGCGCCTTAGTAGTTTTGTGTATTTATAATATGCTGTTTTACTTTCTATGCTACGTTTACTGTAAAATTTGAAACGTAACTGCCGTTTTGTTTTGCAGCTAAGTCGTAGCCCTTTAGTAATCCATTTTACAACGCGGTGTTTTACAACAATAAGTTTCCGAATATCCGGAAAACAAAGTTCATAAAACAGGCAAAAGTTATCATAGAATTTGTTAAAAGCTATGTTAAGATCAGTTTCCATATAAACACTCTCAAAACTTAAACTTCCTATATAATCTTTAAATTTACGAATGTTGTCCTGACAGTAATCCTTTTTAGTAACATAGTATTTCGAGGGCCTTACGATTTTTTTGTTTAGAGGTATGAATAACATTTGAGCCGTATCATGGTCAGAGAGTCCTAATCTTAGTATTTTACTAGATGATTTTTTAGTGTTACTGATTATATGATCTATACACGTGTTAATTCTAGTTGGTTCGTTAATATGTAATGTCAGATTATACGTTTTAATGATATCTTGTAAATTATCCACTGCTGTAGTTTTTTTCAGGGTATTAATGTTAATATCACCTGTTAATATTATTTTATATTGGCAGTAATTGCTGTTAAATAGTAATCTGTATAACAATGTATCTAAATGTGCCAAAAATAAATTTACATTTGATTGTGGTGTCCGATATAAACATATTATTACAATTTTGAGCCCTTGTATTTCAATTCCCGAGCATTCAAAGATTGTTTCACGAGCAAAGCTATGTAAAAAGCTTATTACCTTAAACTTGATACCCTTTTGAATATAAATACATGTACCACCTCGAGCTTTGTCTCTACAGTATGTTGTTGCAAGTTCATAGCCATTTAGTTTAATGTTAACAATGTCACTCTTTTTCAAAAAAGTTTCACTGAAACATAGTGCATGTGGTGAGTTTCCTATGTCTTGAAGCTCTGAAAGTGTTATTTGAAGAATGTCCAATTTGCATAATAAGCCCGCTATATTTTGATGAAGGATTTGAAAGGTTGATGCGTTACTTTTCGGAGATACGAAAAAAGGTGGCCTTATTTGAATGGTTTATAACTTTTTCAGGTTTACGTGTATTATTAGTAGCAAAATAATAAGGAATTGTACCCTTTTTATAATTGATCTCAGGTGATAGAAAAGGATGGTTATGAAGTGGCTTATTTTGTGCTGTTCTTGATTCATTGATTGATTTGAAATAAAATAGAATTGTACCTTTTTTTGGGACGTTTTCTTTGCTAGTTCTACATGCCGTATGTGTCATAGACAATTTATTATATATGTCCTTAGAATTTCTATTCCTATATGTTAGGTATTTTTGTTGGTAGTCTCTAAAATTAATTGCTACATCTAATTTGCTACACATTTGTTCCATGCAATGGTTAGTATGTGTAACGGAATATTTTTTTAGACCCATAGTGTCAGTAATGCCTAGATCTATAAATTTACAATTTTTGTATTCTTTGCATATGGTTTGTAACATGTTATTCAGGATATTTTCATTTAAATATTTATTATTGATCACACTTGTTATGAATACTTGCCGATTTTCTAGAAGTTTAAGTGCAGCTGATATTTCTACCATTACGTGAGTAGGGTTTGCGTCGTGTTCTCCGACTGTTAGAATAATTCGGTCCTGTTCTCTTATAGAAGGATACGATAAGTGTACTGATTTAAGTATTTCTTTAGTCTTAGCACCTGGTTTTACTACACTATATACAAGATATTTTTGATATTTTGTATCTAAACGCCAATTTAGGAATTGGCTTGACAGCCCTCGGCATTGTTCACCTCCAAATATATGAATGGTTGCTGGCCTTTCTTTAATATCTTTCTTTATATTTTGATCACCAAGATGTGTATTACTATCTATCGGCTTTTTATCTAGTTTCTGATGCGTCGGGTTGGAAATTTCGCCGTTGTCATATATTTGCTTATGAGTATATTCCAAAGATCTTGAATTATCAATTAAAATGCGTCTAGATTGTCTTCTTTTCGCCTGTATTTGTTTCTTGGCATTTTGTACTGGAGTGATGCATATATTTTTAAGAGAATTGATCTGTTGTGTTTGTTGGCTCATAGTATTTTTTAGTTTATTTATTTCTAAGTGTAGATTATCTATTTCGTTATTTGCAATATCAAGCTTTTCTGATAAAGTTTGATTTTCCAATCTCAAGGTCTCTAGTACGTCTATATTTTGACCGGTAGATAAATCCAAACTTTTTGTAAATAGTTCTGTTGTCGACGAGTCTAGTGATGTGCATATAGATTCTGTAGATCTTCTTCTATATAGACATTTCTGTCGCATTGTTACATTACTATCAGTCTGACTTGGTATGTGTGCCATTTTCCACGAATTTCAACGACAATACACAAGGAAAAATAGGTACCGAACAAAATAAAAAATAAAATCTTCCAATTACAAAATGTTTCAGTAGTTGGCAACTCCACATTTAGTTATTTTGGTTTCCGAACGAAGATTTCATACGTCAAATCTTTAACTCTCTTTGTGATTGGTCAACTCGTTGTGAATGTGACAGGTAGGTGATGAATCAGCTGATATTTGTTTACATTACCACATTCGAATTAGTCCACTACTGGTTTTTAAAATAGGATTGTTTCAGAATGGTACACTGAGATATTTTCGTAATAATTTCTAGTCACTTACGTCGTCGTTGTCATTATTCGATAACAATATGATTGAGCTGTTTTATAGGTTTCTTCTTTTCTATGAAGGTATTTGGTATGAATCGTATTCGTAAAACTATCAAAATTCGCCGAATTTCTTTGAGAAAACACTGTCACTACATTAATAATAATCACTGAGAATGTTAGTAACCAAATTAAGTCACAGAGATATGTATAACGAATTAAATAATAAATGTTCACGGATTAAAGTTGTTGTTAGCATTATATATTAAAGGTAGGTAACTATTTTTCCGTACTTTTAAGACATCTGTCATCTAGTCCCTCCCGCGACCGCGACTGCTGCAAACCATTCGAAACGTTGGGAATTAAATAGGTAATGAAATTGTGTGCCACGGCTGGATCATTAATGAGATTAATTAGTATAGTACGTCCGTGTGGTCGCGGATTTAGAATACATAGTGTCACAATCCCATTCCATCTTGAAGGTGTCGTAAGAGTGGACAAAAGGAAATGACAAGGCCGCAAGAGAAGAAAATCTTGAAATAGAACGTGCACAAAAAAGGGTGGCACAGTAGGCCAATTACCCTCCATGTAAATGGGGGAGACCCGACTCAGCAGTGGGTCATAAATGGGCTGATTAGTAGTATAGTATAGTCGTTTACTGTATACATCTTGAGCAAAAAGTGCTTAGTGCAGCATAGTTCACGCATGTCATCAAACCAATCCCGCTCCTATCTCCGCTTATGAGGCACAAATATTGCACATCTAGCTTATCTACATCAAGCGTCAAGTACAACATCTAGCGTTTCCGCAGACAAAACGGTCAAGCATGTTACTGTGGTGGTGGGGTGGTGGTACAGGCACTGGTATCGCCACGTGCCGCCGGGGTCATGTTTACTCGTCACCCCGCAGCAGGAGACCCCTCGAGACTGCTCATCACTGCCAACTACGGACTTGGAGAGGTAACATTTTTATCTTAAGGAAGTTGTAACAAAATGTGTATACAGGGTGATTTATTGTAGAGTAGAAATCGCGTCTTTGCAAAATCAACGTGACTTCTCCGAACAATTATAGTAATCATTTTCGCCGGGAGAAAGCCGCTTAAGATTTTGGGCTAATAAATGTCTTAAATCTTAAAGTATAAGTATTTTATGGTATCTGTCGAACAGTACTACTGATACAAACAGATTGTGCAAAATTTTGTAAGATTTTTTTCGTATAGTTTTTGCAAAAAAAAAAAACTATATTATTTACAGATAATTTACCAGTTTGATAACTTTAAAAACATTTGCAGAGCGTTGTCTCAGGAGCAGTGGAGCCAGACACTATTATAGTCTCACGGGGTCTGGACGATTCTCTGACTCTATCCAGCACATTACTTGGCTCCAAGACTCGTAGAGTAACAACTGAAGGTAGTGGCATTACTATGGAAGATGTTTCGGAAGCTGATAGGGGCGTGGCCTGTATTACTAAGGCTGAAGCACTGAGGCTAGCGAAGATAGGTATTGCTCAAGAGGAACTTTGGGGAGCGGGGAGGGATATAGAGTGGGCTGTCAGTGGTGTAAGTAGATAGATATATTATATATCGTTTATTTATTGACTAGAAGGTTTGAATACGAAGATGCTAAATTGTGGCCAACATTTATGGAGTTTATGTCAATGGCAAATTATTTTTTATATACCTACAATACGGGATCGAGGTCATTGCGACCGCCTAAGGAGATCTGGCAAAAGTAATACAGGCCATTATATGGCCCCCGTAGGATTGCGGATTATATATAACCAACTTATTGGTCAAATAACTATTTTGTTTCGAATAATTAGTTTAGTTAATTATATCTTCAAACAGCTTCTTCGACCTATGAGCTGTTCTTAGAAATACTAAACTTGTGCTCTTAACGAAACCTAAAAAAACCTACTGACCATGAAACACAAGCAAGAATTGTTAAGAGAAACAAAATTTGTATTATTAAAATATCGATTGGTTTTCAATAAATTTGGTTAATCAATTTTAATTCTAGAACGAAATATACTTGCTGCAAGCCCGCCCGATTACATCTTTAGACCGCTGGACAGATGAAGAACTATTACATGAGCTAGACTCAGCTATAATGGCGGACGATGAGCTCATCTCCTTTGGAAACACGGGCGAGGTAACGTGACAACTTGCAATATTCTATATGGTCGCATAGAAAACAAGTGCACATTTTTCATGTCGTTATTTGTACCTACAATATTAAGTTAAACTCGTTTTGGTGTCTGAGGTTTGTACTACACTCAACATAACGTTATAAATTCCCAAAACGTCGTAGGAGGCGGTTAAAAAACATACACAATAACAATAATTTAAAACGATTATAAGAAGCCGTTACTGTGATCGCCAACACGCCTGAAAAGCGTGGCGATGATTGTAAACCCCCTTTTTGGGGGACCAGTCTATGTCCAGCAGTGGACTTCTAAAAAAGAAGCTGATTTCACTGCAAGAGAAGATAGTCTTGCATGACACCCTGTGCCAACGCACCCGGATATTGTGGTATGAGTAGTTGAATAATATCCGAACCAACCCGAAAGTAGGTTAAGAAAAACACTTCGAAAATATGAATTTCGATCAACTAGATAACCAGGTGTTTCACGATGGATATTTTTTAATTTCCTTCTTCGTCGTTTTCCCAATGCCATTGGGCACAATTCTAACGACATTTGGCTCAGCCACCCATTTAGTGTGACAACCATTAATTATTTTACCATTTTATACCATATCCATTATTAAACACGCTACTGACCACAAGTAATGACTGTCACAGATGGTAGAATGACAACTGCTTTACGTTCGAAGTACGGAGGAAGTCAAATGTTACACATGATGGTCAGCCATCCAACAGGTTCCATAAGGTGAATGTTCCAGGGTTGTGAGAAAAACTTATTCAAGCTCAAAGTCATTCTTGCACCTTTATGAGCTTGGAGGGTTGTATTGATGAGTTTGATGATTATAATTCTATAACTACATACGTCTTACAGCCGCGAATAACATTTTAATCAACATACAACCTAGCACTGACCTGCAAATTGCAAAAAACGTCCGAAAATTTGAATTTCGCGGGCTACCCTGGAACATTCACCTTAACTTGCAGATGGATTGCATTTAGTTCGGTAGGCTGCATTTATTATTTTTAATTTCCTTACTTTAATTTAATGTCAGGTGCTGCCGAGACCAATCACCCCAATGACTTATGATATGGTGAACTTGATACTGAAGGATAGTATGGACATTGCCATTGGAACGAATGGGAGTGGATACGATGATTGCATACTCCTAACTCACAACAGATGTGCATTGTCTTTGTATAATGTGAGTGCTATATCTTTTGACTGCCTCGTTGGTCTAGTGGTTAGATGTGCCGCCTTTGGATCAACGGGTCCCAGGTTCGATTCCGGGGTCGGGCAAGTGTCTTTGTCTAAACCAGAGGCACTGGCTCGGAGTCTGGGTGTCATTTCTATCTATAATATGTATGTATTTACAAAAAAAATGTATATAAGTAGTTTATCATCCATCTCGTGACCATAACACAAGCATTAAGTTGCTTAGCTTGGGACGAGATGGCGTTGTGTGAAATGTCCAAGGATATTTATTTATTTATTGCTAAATTTAATTTATTATTAAATCTATCTTGTCCACACGGATACTTTACAAAAGTTTTTCAAGTGTTTTAAAGAGCTGAGATGTAATTGTGCAACATACAAAAGCATTTATGGATAGAGGGAAACAATTTTAAAACAGTTAAGAAATCTTTTTTTGACGGGTTCTTGTGTTTTTGTTCCTTAAAAAAACGAATTAGCGCTTAATTTGTACAATGAATATAAAATGTATCGTTCGTATTCATAGCTTTCTATCGAAAGTCTAAAAATATCCATGACCTTGTCATTGGACATCCAAATGCAAAAGAAATATGTATTATGAATAAAGCCGTCTAAAATTCATTTATTTTTTCAATTGTCATTTATAGCATATATAAGCATCATCTAACGCAAGGTGCATTTTTAATTTTTAAAATCACTCAATACAGTTTGACCTCATACATTTCTGTGGCACACAGTCGGAAATTTAAGTGCGTTAAATCCGTTATAACTGCATTTCTGAATTCTTGCATTGTTGTGTTTCAGTCGGTGTACAAAAAGATCCCAGAGAAAATCGACATAGGCATAATAATGGTGGAGATGGCAATACACGGACACCGAGTGGCCGACGATGAAATATTAGCTTCTGCGAAGAACCGACGCCCACCGCACTGGTCGGATAAATTAACCAGCATATGCTTTATGTTAAAGGTAATAAAGAACGGTTTTGTTAGATGTTAATACGATTCGCTTTTTTTGTGTTCCTTTCTACTGCTCGGGTTCCCTAATTTTATGAAGAAACATAAAAAACATAAGAAACAAGGAGCTCTTGATAATAATAAAAATTTCTTGTGTTAAATAAGTTAAGAAAATATTAATTATAAAATTCATTTTTATTCAAAACAATCCGGTAAAACAAGCTTCTAGCGTGCCGTCTATGTGGCCAGTTACTTTTATTTGCTGTGTTTAAAATGTTTTTCTATTTTATCTTGAAGTATATAAGAGCCTTAGGCGCCGTCCTATTGCCATCGCTCGTGCGATGTCCGCATCGCGACATCGCACGATGCGATGAAACCGATCGCGCGATGAGAAAACATTTGTCCTATTACGGTCGTACGATGATAAATAATAATATTGTAAGTTTTATCAATCAATAATAATAATGTAAGTTTTATTAAAATATTTTCACATAATCTTCTTATTTGATTCAAATTCATTGCAATAATAGCCCACTCTTTGTCATTTTAAGCCTGTTTTTATAGTCTTCACTCCATTTATTCCAAACAATGGGATGAGGACGCATTTTATTAATTAAGTTCTCTTCAAATATCATCTTGCGAATCCATGGAATCGAACCATATGACATTTAGTAGATATCAGAATATTTGAACATACGGTCGTCCGATCAATACGATGCGTTTAAATAATTTGGTCGCACGACCTTCAATAGGACATTCAGTAGAAATCAGTATGTTTGGTCGCACGGTCACACGATCATTTTTTGTCGGACAGACGAATAGGACGTCGAATAGAATGGCAATAGGACGGCGCCTTAGGGTGGATTCGACCAAATGTCCATTTAAACACGAGTAACTATACCAGAAATAATCTATTCCATGATTTTAATCTCGAGTAAATCCATAGTCGTTTCTCCACGTAATCGATAGTATACTTGCGCTCAGAATAACAATTCGCGAATAACAGAGTGAATGGTGAACGAAAATAAAACGCGGCAAATAAATATTGTTCTACAAAGGGATAGTGTAAGAGCATTTATCATGTCGTAGACGTGTTTCTGATTCATAATTTTACTATACAGGATGTCCCAAAAAATTGTGTCAAGCGGAAGTCCAGATATAGAGCACTCCTGCAATATCTTTATCAGTAATACTACAGAACCTTCGGTTATGGCTAATAATATAGATATTGTTAGTTTAAGTTCAAATAAACTCAAGAATGCGATCGATACCTTTCTTTTCAAATTCCCCAAAATATAACCATAATAGGTATTAATAGTAGATAAAAATAAGGACCTCACATTTTTTTAAAAGAACCGCATGTTAATAATAAAACCAATTTTAATTCCAGACGATTATCATCGCTAAATGGAACGTGGCAGACTCAATTAGTGCGACGAGAGAAATGAATTTCGATACAGTCAGCACCGAGCCTTACAAAATACTCATAGACTTAAAACGGTCAGAAGAGAAAATGAGAAGGCTGTGCTACAACCATAGCATAACAAGCACCGCGAGCACTGGCAGTCAATTTGTGGCCATGAGCGTACTTCTGGAAGGGAAAGAAGGTAAACTGCATATCCATATTATAGGAATATATCTTTAGTTACTTTCTATTACCTACTGTTGACGATGAGTGCTTGTGGCACGCTTTCTCGAGCAGGCAAATGAAAATTGTAGATTTCTCTTGAATTAATAAAAAAAAACTGTTTTTTTTTATGATACAGGATACTAAAACCTAAAATTTTCACCCGTCTACGACCAACCCCTAGTTTCTAGTAGCGATATTTATATGGCAAAACAACGTTTGCGCGGTCAGCTAGTAGTTCGTATAGAAAAGAAATTTATTTTATTTATCTAATATACTAGCGCCGTACACAGTAGCCGGAAGTTGCCGGCGGCAACACCTACTATAAACTAGGTATTGCTCAAGTTAAAGATAACTTCTCTTATAAACTTCATTGCAAGTATTCACACTCATGTTCCTCGAACATTAAAATTCATATGTATCGCAGATCATAACGACCTAAAAGCGAATTATATGTGCCGCCTTTGGATCAACGGGTCCCGGGTTCGAATCCAGGGTCGGACCGGGGTTGCCTATACCAGAGGCACTTGCTCGGAGTCTGGGTGTCATTTGGGTTCGTGAACTACATGTTATTAAACAGCCCCCGCGATATATGAGATTTTATAACGGGATGGAGATAGGGGTGGTGAAGCCCACAGATAGATGTTGTTCCGCTGTATATAAGTTAAGATGTTACGTCTAGCTATCATTAATATTATCGTTTTTCTCTTAAAAAGAAGGTACAAAATAAAATGACTATGTTTGGAGATGTCACGTTGTTTGTGCAAAGAAGCGAAATATGTTTTTAACATTTTATTATCTACGTCATAAAGATTTGATTACAAAGTGTAAATAGGGAAGCTGACAGCTCTTAGCCAATCCATTCTATTTACCACACGCCTGTATGTATGAGCACTCGCTGTAATTAAAAAAAAATCCAGGGCCGTCTATTATTGTCGCTACAAAATTTTAATTTTCAGAATTCACTCCTGAGCACTGTAACGAGATAAGCAATCTATTCAGCTCAGGTGACGTTTTGTCAGCTGAAGTGCCGGTAGGATTGGCGAAGCTGGCACGAAAGATTGAAACTTCAGGTCGTGCTGAAGAATTCAGAACTTTAGAACCGAAGCAATGCATGAATTGGCTTAAGGATAACTTACCTGATTTGTACTTGGACATAGAAACCTTTTTGGACCACCATGGACATAGAGCAATTATGGAGGTATCTATATTTCTATATAGGGGGTGTTACAAAATTCTATATCCGTAAGGAAAGGATCTGGAAGGGATGTGGCGCTACTTGATATAAAAATTGTTTGAAAAATTGCGAGAAATTCGAAAAAAAAGAGATTTTTTTTAAATATAAGTAGGACTGCTTTTTTCCATTATCTCTATATTATCATTTCCGATGGATATATGGTTATTGTAACGCCCGGTAAAGGTAGATTTAAAAAAAATCAATGTCTGTAAGGCAATGTGTTCCAACGGCGGCGCGGCAGCTCCGCTTCCCGCAAAATACTACACCTTCCGATTTTTCTCATTATTCAGAATATTTTTTGGATAAAAATAAATAACTTTTCTTGATACTAAAAATAATAAATCAAATATTTAGGAATAATTTAGGTATATTTAATTGTTTTTTTCTATGTAATCAATGTTCTAAAATGCTAAACAGTGCAGTTTCGATTACTTTTTCTATCGAGAGAATATTGTATTAATGTACTTTAAAATATTGAATATTGATATAATGTATTTTACTCTTGACGTTCACTAAGAAATCAGTCATGATGCGAACGATATACATAATTGGTTACAAATCGAATAAAGAGTGCCCTATGACACTCTAGATAAGGGACGGTACTTAACTTACCCCGGGATACTCTCTCTTATCATATCAAATAAAAAAAACATCGGTACGTATTAGTAAAATGGCGATAGGTATTAAATATTTTCTTGAGTATCTCCAATGGGTTCTTTATATCAGCCAGTGAAACTTAAGTGTATCAAACTCTTATTTCAGTTCGACCTATCAACAAAGCCGTGGGCGTTGGTCCCAGAAGACATGATGAAGGTACTACAAAGTCTGAATGTAACTGACGTAGAAGCGAAGAAATCTAAGAGCAACGACGATATCATTGCCGCGTTAAAGACTCCACAGAAGCCAAGTACAAGGTTATATGTCCTTTTTATTTTTTAAAGGCCGGCAAGACACTTGTGGTTCCTCGCATGTACACAGGCGGTGGTGATAGTGATGTGGCGTAGCAATGCGCGCAAGGTACCTACAGCTAGTTGATAAAAAAAAGTTCAACATTGAGTGATTTTTTTTCGAATGTAATTAAATACTGATGTGCCCTATATTATGATAATAATAAATAGGTATAAAAATCAATGACAGCGATCGGGCGCAAATTACATTTTTATTATTTACTTTATTTAGTTAGTTTAGGGTTTCTTTTTATTTAACGTTCTATGTACGTTAATGTCTTATATTCATATCATAAATATTGATTTAGTTTTATTTTGCAGAAAAGCCTTACGATGGATACTTCCTCTGTGCCATCGTGCAGTGCGTCACAGAGAAAGCACAAAAGCCCACTTGATCCTAGGCATCCATAAGCTACGAGTTGCTTTTCTTCGTCTAGGTCACATACTAGTAAAGAACTGGTACCTACCGACACCAGACCTAGTATTTTTCTTCAGAATGCACGAGCTGAACGACTACATACTCACTCGGAACCCGGCTTTGTTAAAAAAGTAAGTATGTACCTATCCACGTAGCGTAGAAAATATAAATGTCCAACTAGCCCGGGAGGAACTGGCTTAAACCGTATTTTTTTTTATTCATTTCAAGAAATTGTTAATTTTCAGCCGGACAATTTTTAAGAAACCGGCAAATTTAGATGGAAAATATTTAGTCGAAACTTTTTTTACTCAACAATGACAAAGTGAAGTCGACTTTTTTTATTGTAATGGTAACGATGAATTTCAAATTCTTTATCTAAATAACTCTGTTTTAGAGCAAGCCAACGGCAGCAATACTACCCAAGCTGGTGCAAGTTGAAGTTCTCGGAGATCAACACCGGATGGGTGGTACCTGTTGTTCAACGTGGACCGGCACTAGAGGGCGCGGGTGTACGGATCGTCGCTACCTCTGTGTGTGGAGGGGAGGTCGTTGCCAGGGCCTGCGTTGTTAAGGACCTTGCAGAGGTAATTTACACACAGACACCCGTATGGAGGCGTGCAGGCACGGTTATTCTTAGAATTCGTATGAAACACTCCCGCCGATGCTTCTCAACGGTGGTCTACTACTACTCAGCCCACAAATGACCCACTGCTGAGTCGGGCCTCCTCCCATAACAGGGAGGGTAATTAGCCTACTGTGCCACGCTAGCACAGGGTTTCATATAAAGTTTTCCTTCGACAGTGGTCGTCTTTGTATATTTTTTACTAATGTGTTGACAATTTGTAACAACCCATTGTGATAATTAAATGATTAGACTTTGACACACTCCGTATTGTGCGTGTATCCTTTCGTACTAATTCGAATAATACAAAAAACCGTCATCGCTACGCCCCCCCCCCATCTGTCTGTGAATTGTGGGAGAAATGTATACGTGTGGCGGACTATGAAAATCAAATTAAATAAAAAAATAAGTTAACAGAAAAAGAAGAGCTTTGTAGGTGATGAGGTGTTAGGTTAAAAGTGACAGTTGTCTTCACTTATTAAAAAAATATTAATAAAAACCTGCTCTGGCCGCTCACCATCGCCAACAAGCTTTATCCATGACTACATTTTTGAGACATCTTTGTTTTAATTTAATATTAGTGGAGACCCGATCCTAATTAGGCCAATGCCTTCAAATTTGTTTCCATGTGGTGACGTATTTACAATACATAGTCACCATCCCATTTCATACTAAGGCTGTTGTATGAGCCGACAAAAGAAAATTACGGCTGACTAGCCGCAAGAGAAGGGAAACTTGATACGAAACCATGTGCCAGCCCGTCTGGCCAGCGTGACGCAGATAACCAACTGTGTAACTGAAGGAGGCCCAACTCAGCAGTGGGTCATAGTTGTTCAATTTTGTAAATACATTTTTGTTGTCTAGATTGGTCAACTGCAAAAAGGCGATATATTGATAACACACGCAACAGACATTGGGTGGTCGCCGTATTTCCCGCTGTTGACCGGCATCGTCACTGAACTAGGTGGACTCATATCACACGGTGAGATTCTTACAAGATTAGAGCCCTAGGAGAGAGAGAGATTAGGCGGGAGGGCGCGCGGCCTGGCCGCATTATGCGCTGGTTGGCCGCGGCGGTTAAATGGCCGCGTGAGTGTTGCGATGTTTTTCGTTGGCCGCCTAAGGGTCAGCGCCGAAGGGCGGAGTGGCGGCGAAGAGGCTATTTCAGTAACAATTTAATTTCAACCTAAAGCGCTTCAGAATACATCTGTATTTAGAATACGCTCGCCGCGCGTCGCTAGCGCGCGTCGCTCGCCGTCACTGTATTTCATTGTACCAAATACGGTAGTATTCTGAAGCGCTTTAGGTTGACATTAAATTGTTACTGAAATAGCCTCTTCGCCGCCACTCCGCTGGTGGGCGCTAACCCTAATGCGCGCATCTACATGGCTCGGCCGTGCCGCGGCCGGGACCACGTTATACAAAATCGCCCGCACGGGGCCCGTCCGGCGCACGGCCCGTTGTAGCGTGGATCGGGCTTAATTGTATGAAAAAAATCTGCACAGCTGTTTGGAGATTTGCTTTGTTAGTTAAAGCGACGATTTCTACAAATATTTGGTATAGAAATTATGGATTTTATAGAAATTTATCAATTTAATGGCAGTCTATTTATTTAAATCAATATAAACTTGTATTTAACTTTTAGACCATTGAATAACAGTATCCGCCAAATACCTTGAGGTATTGCCAAAAGTAGATTTTTGTGAAGCACTAGCGGCGCTCCAGTAGGCAGTACCAACAGCGAACACGAATGGCCATGTGTAGTGCCGTGCCACCACTAAAAGTGTATTTCGTTTGCAGGTGCGGTTATAGCTCGTGAATACGGACTGCCCTGTATAGTGGGCGCGTCCTTCGCCACAGACCTGTTCAAAACCGGTGACATGGTCCGGCTCTCTGGAACTGCAGGAGTGGTTGAGAAGGTGGAGTTGAAAAAGGAGGAACCAGAAGCTATGGAACATTAACTTACTACTTTAACATAGGCAGCTATAAACAAAGAAGGGGCTTTTGTAATATTTTAATAAAGAGTATTTAAGAACCAAACACGTATATTAATTTTTCACAAATATAATAGGAATACAAAAGATAAACAAAATTTTACAATCCATGAAGCTAACACTTACATGCGATTGAACTGGTATGTTTGATCACAAGTCTAAGACGTGCAATCACGTGACACTGGCAATAATAGCCGAAGACAAAGGCAGATTGCTAAGTAAATAGAAGTTCAACACGTTCTCGAAAAGCCCATATCTTATTATGCATACAATTTGATATAAATGTATTGCTCGATACTCATAATACGAACAATTACTATGGAGTAAACAATTCGAATAAACTACATATGTAGTTTATGTGCGAATAGCATATATCGAATACATCACAAGTTTAAATCGAATATTCCAAACCTGCACAATCGAATTAGGAATAATTAGCCAAAATAAATGTCCACGTGAAATCCAGTCCCTATCAAAACATGTAGAGCTAAACTCTATTCCCGCCAAATTTCGCTCAGCAGGGCACTTTAGGCTCAAGATGTTTTTCAGCTATTTCAAAGAACCATGCGTGGAATTACGATGTACAAATGATGGCATCGATACCGAGACCTTCAACCCCGAATTTGCCAGTAAATTTTTTAAGCACCGTGAGAAGTAAACCCGTTAAGATTCCAACTCGTAATTTGGCCCAAAAACCCGTTAGTGCACGGTTTACTCATTGGTGAGTACCAGGAGTTCATAGCAGTTGAATGCAAACGGCCTTCCGTAGATGACGACGTGGCATCGGCCATGCGGAGCGCGCACGGCGCCCACGAGGTGGTGTCCGCGGTAGAGCACGCGGCCCACGTCCACGCCGCGAGCCACGCGCACAGCACGTGCGCTGGGGGACCCTGCCCTCCACGCCACCCACTTGGCCTCAGCGTTGCACAGCACCTGGCCAGCAAATGTTGGCTGTATGACGCTTTTGCTAGTCGTATATGAGGTGTAACAAAAACACTAGCATTGGTCTCCAACATTTGAAATATCTGACTTCCGAGCTTTGGAGTACTCAATAGTTAAATTAATTTATGTTAAATTAACACTAACACAGCAACGCGTGGCCGGGTCTGCTAGTCTAAGTTTAAAAGGGCGGATGGCAATCGTTCTGTGTATATACTGGTATTTAGGTAAATCTGGTTAAGATGGTGGAGACCCTAGTGAAATTAAGACGAACTAGTACAAGTAGAGATGAACTTTCAGGCGATGTAGAAGAATTTTAAATAATATCCTCAGACTTTGTATATAAGTAAGATGTGATTGCTGCCAATTAACCTGTACTGTGTACCTGGTATTTAGTACATCGATGGACAGCTCCGTCCGCGTACATCAAGCAACAATGCTTCGAGGGGTGAAGCGCAGCCGGCAACACGTTACATCTGGAAAAATGTCTCCAATATTAACATGTTATGCAGGCTCTACACTCACGTGTAAAGTCGCGCCGAGAATTCACGCCGTCAATAAACGTCCCTCCACACTCGCAATGTTTTACGGTCTTATCCGCGACTAAGATGGACGACGACGCGATTCTGACAGACACTGATCAGGGAACGATGCGAACGCGAACGAGAAGGCGTGAACAAGACGCAGCGAGTGAAGAGCCGGATTTAGTCATACAAAGAACCTGACGCATTCGAAAGACCGATAACATAGCCGCAAGAGAAGGAAAACCAGGTACGAAATCCTGTGCCAACCCATCTGGCCAGCGTGGCACAGTAGGCTAATTACCCTCTATGTAAATGGGGGAGTACAGACTCAGTAGTGGGTCATCTATGAGCTGAGTAGTAGCAGTAGTATCAGCTAAAGCAAATTGATATTAATTAGTGTTTGTGACATAATATCCCCCCGTATAATTAAGGATGCCCTATTGATGTCAAAGTCAAATAATTTATGTCATATAGGACACAATTGGCACTTACAAATTGTCAACACATTGAAAACAAATATGTAATGCAAAGTCATACTTAAAGTTTACCTCCTGAGAAGAACTGCCAAGAAACTCAGAGCTTATAATTGTTTTTAATACGTTGCGTTCCTATAGAACAAAGTGACAATAACGCAAATATCTATTTTTCCAACAAATATCGTGCAAACTGTTCTACTGCTTCCGGGAGACACAACAATCGACTCTCAAGTTGTTGACCAATACTGTAGCGAATATATACGTATCTTAAAACGCCATCCACCCTTTCTATATAACACTTGAACGAATAAATTATATAACACTTGTGAACTGGAATTACATGGTGGTAAACTGCTCCCGATGGGCCAGAAACGTCCTCGAGTGGCGACCGCGTTCCGGAAGGCGCAGTGCTGGTAGGCCTCCCACACGGTGGACCGACGACCTGGTTAAGGTCGCCGGAAAGCAGTGGATGCGGGCGGCCCAGGACCGGCCTTTGTGGAGATCCTTGGGGGAGGCCTATGTCCAGCAGTGGACGTCTTTTGGCTGAAATGATGATGGTGATGATGAAACTGCTCCCGCGATACAGGTTATACCTAGTGCAGAGGTTTCATTTTTTTCACAAAAATAACCCTCTACCGCGGCAAGTAACCATATAGTAAGCGGATCCCATAGCCTACGAATGTTAACGACCCCACAGGTCAAGCTGTGAATAGGAAACCATGGCCATACTTGTGCGTGCTGCGTGCTACCCAGATGACCTCGCCGTCGTACACGCCAGCTGCCACTGCACCGCTAGGAACTGCTCCACAGGCGCTCACCACCCATACGGGACCGCTTTGCGTCCACGCCGGTAACCAATCTAAGTATAATATTTACAAAATGATGAATACACAACACAGTAAACATTTAAACTTAATTGCTACATACATTACAATTATATTTGTGTACTAGCGGCCCGTCCCGGCGTCGCACGGGTGCGATGTTACCCGCGGGTGACGCCGCGGGGCGAAACTATTCAAAAAAGTAGCCTAAGTTACTCCTTATATCATTAGCTACCTATCAGTGAAAGTATCCCGTCAAAATCGGTTCAGCCGTTCCAGAGATATAGCCGGAACAAACAGTTTAAAAAATATGTTACATTGGTCTATGTACTGTGTATACATACTCACGCATTTAGTAAAAAGTGGTTATCCTATTATTAAAAACAGACACTCCAATTTTATTCATTTGTATAGATAAAATTACTAGAAATCTTATGATGGTTGAACTGATTGTGAGGGTGTAACTAGTAGTTATATTAAAATACATCCACAAAACAATGTTGACAAAACATGTCTAAGAACCACCTCCAGAAAACACAGACGACCACACAGACACGTCAAAACTTATACATGTTCTTTAGGCACACGGCTTCGACAGTCTCCACCCATGGTACCAATATCTCCTTGGTAGCACACCTTGTTTTGTCGACGGTTATGAAGGGGTTGTTCAAACATGCGGGGTATTGGAAAACAGTGAGCACATGGGCCTTGGGAATACATATTTTGGACACCGGGGCGCGGAACGATGGTAAATAGCACCCCAACATAACCACTACAACCAATGGCGTTCCCTGCACTGCTTCTGGGTCGCTGATTGCGCTCCCCAATGGGGGAACCCGCTCCGCGACCTTAGCCACACTCGATATAGGGAGCCCCAAGCTCCGAGGAGCGGGACCCTCCGCTAACAGGGGCAGGACAAAAGCCCGGGCTCCAAACTTCAACTCGACCATCAACATGCTATTGACTGTCAATTTAGTCAGTTTTAGTAACGTACCTACTACATATTATTGTCAGTTCGGGACGTAAGCTACACGCTTTTGACACAAGCACTATTGAATTTAGCAGGATAATGCCAACATCGTGCAACGTATGGGAAGCGCAAAATAGTAAGTTTGTTCTGTTCTTCCATACCTATTGAAATTAAGTTACAAAAGAAAATAGCCCCGATAGTTATTTAGTTACTGTGGTTTAGAGCGATACTAACTGGCAATGATTGTCTTATGTCGTTGTTCCCAACACATCTTCAAATAACTGTTGTATTTCGCCCAGTCCTGGGCATACTCGCAAACATTTTTCTTTAGGTGATTCCACCGTCTGTCGAAGTTTCAAATAGATGCTACAGTGAAATGTAGGAGACCATGTGCTACATTTTAGACATCACGTGACCCACAGGAGTCGGATCGCCTCCAACTTGGTGGAGAGCAATTGGTAAATTAACAGGTCAGTGTCAGATATACACATTGTCTTCAGGATACTTAAGTGGCAATGGACAGGGCATATAGCACGCAGGACTTACGCCCGGTGGGGCAGAAAAGCCTTAAAGTGGCGACCGCGTTCCGCAAAGTGCAGTGCTGGTAGGCATCCCACACGGTGAACCGACAACCTGTTTAAGGTCGCCGGAAATCGATGGATGCGGGCGGCTCAGGTCTTGCCTTCGTGGAAATCCTTAGGGGAGGCCTAAACCAGGCTCATGTCCAGTGGGCAGTGGGCGTCTTTTGGCTCAAATGATGATGATGATTCACGATAGCAGGCTATTCAAACTTTCTTCAGTGTAGCTACAGCCGGACCCACTGGGTAGTATATGCGGGTCGGTAAATCGGGAGGATGTTTAGTAGTGTTTAGTATGGGGACATCCCTCATATCACTGAGGGATGAACCTGAGTTCAGCACCAGTCAACCACGTGCTGGTGTGGATATTACAATGATATTACCCACGTAAAAAAAGGCTACCACGTAAACGCACAATCCGTAGCTGCAGCGGGCAGTCTAGGAACGCCGTTTAACGTTGGAAATCCTCCTGAACACCCACGCCTACTATATACTTCGTTTAAGGTAGACCTAAAATATACTGGTTTAAGCTTTTAGGCGGTGCTCGGAGATGCAGTGGACGCCGCCCCTTAAGTGAAGATCAAAGACACTTTATACTTACGATTCATGAATATTCATCCCTGATTTACACTGTTGGAGCGAAGCGGTTTCAGAAATCTGTTGTATAAAAAAATACAGTCATTCATACAACCGAATTGAAGAACGTCTTCTTTATGTCGGTTGAGAACATATCTTCAAGTACCATGATTTTCATATTATGTGCTTTCATAAAACACACAGCGTTCAATTGAAGAAGGCTAGTATGTACTCACCTTTAAACTAGGTATCTATGGTCATTTCTCTATGGTTTTTATACCTTTCTCTTTCTCTCACCAGCTGGGGCGTCCTCTTCTCTCCGATGAGGCGGCCGCCATTAAATATGGCCGCTCATAGCTAGTGTCTCACGACAACAATAAACAACAAAAATTTACGGAATTTTGATTTTTTCAGACATTCTACTGAAATTTCAGTTAAATCATAACTGAACGTGTGCAGTTTTTTCCACAGCGTTTTTTCCAGTTCAAATTTAGCATCTGGTAAGTGTTTTTTATTGATAGATATGATTTCAAAAGAAAACATTGAAACGCCGGCTGGAAGTGGGAATATTGTAAAATGTAAGGTGTGATGCTTCAGAGGGCGATCAACCTATGAAAAATCCTAGCTCAGATGAGTCATCAACCTCTTCGTCCTCGGCGGACAAGTAGAGCGTACCATTTCTACCATTTCCAACAAAAGGCAAATATATCACGTATTGACAAGTCTTACTTTTCAAGTAGGATTTATATCACAGTACATATCACAAAACCAGTTGCTTCACTTCACACAAACAGTAACCCTTGATAACTACCAACAACTCATGGATCGTAGACAGTGTCTCGTAAATCCAAATAGGCCTTGACCAAGGGAGAGCTTGGGCTACTAGCTAGCTTGAGTACCTAATTTTGATAAACAGCAATAACCCCAGTAGCAGATAAGCTAAATCTTAACTAAGCATGAGTTGATTGACTAGCAACATGTTGAATATTACTAATTTATACATGGCTAGGCTGGGTTTTAAATTGAATTAAGATGTTTGCCATCTTATTATGTTTAAGATTAATAATTTGTTTGTCAAATATTTTATTTAAACTATACTTAGATATTACATTACTTATTATATAAATATCAATAGGAAATAATAAATCCTAATTTACAAGAGAAACAATCTGCAGACTGGCCCACTCTGCAAGATGTTCATCTCAGTGAAGAAAGTATTTTTAGTCTGGGTACATTGTATAATTGATTCCTTAGGTGGGTCTCAATTATCGCTTAACACTCTAGTTTATATTAATGAGAACATTAAATACCTCTAGTTTTCAACATAGAAAATAATTAATACCAGAAAAGAAACATAATATACTTAAAAAATAATCAGCTATGTTGTTCATTTAATAACAGTAGTTCGGATACCATTTATAAAAATCCTCTACTAGAGTTTTTACTCAAATCAATAAAAATTTTAGCCTTAGGTACAGAAATTAAGGTATAGCTATAATAATAGATCTTAAATACAAGAAAATGCTGGCAAAACCTCGACAGATCCAGGTCAACCGGGTTGAATTTTCTTAGTAAAGAAATCAGATGGGGGTTTATGCCATATCTCAGGGGACAATACTTTGATGTATCTACATAACATTCCACCTGATATCAAAGATACATGTGTCAGAATTCTTGCAGAGCAAAGACTGACTAGATAGATATCCAACAAACCTTTATTCTTTTACCAATTGTACCAACTCACAGAATGTTTCTTCAGATCTATTGCAACAATGAGTTGCTCTAATTAATTGCCTTAATTGGCAGAAAGGCCTATCATAAGTTCCAAGAATGTTTGCTATGGTAATAAATTGGGTTGCGGAAACCCAACAATCACAGGGATTCCGGGTTAGTATACCTGGACCATTCTTTTTATTGATCATTCATGATCAAATAACTTTGGAAACATTGCAGGAAATGATTTCTTAATGATTCTTATGGTGTTATTTTATGTATATTTATTTAAAATTTAAATTGCAAAGTTTTAGACACTTTTGCGTCCATGGTTGGAGACGACACACTGTCAAGGGGCCTTTTCCTGCAATGTGCAAAGATTGTGAAAACCTAAGCCATCATAACATTGGAAACTTAAATTGCAAAGACAATGGTGAATATATTATAGTATTTGAATCTTTGAGATGGCATGTGAATCATTAAATATCTGTCCTGGGACCTTCTCAGGAAATAGAGTAGTTGGTGCTTTGGTATACCCAACAACATTTTGTGAAACTCGAAAGAAAGTATTAAAGTACTTAAGGAGTTTAATTTCAAAAATCTTAAACAAAGCAGAATTTCTTAAAAAGAATCTGAAGAGTCTATTGCACTTGCAAAAATTTGCAAACCATGCCATCCCCAAGGGTCGACTCCATGGTTGCAATTTGAAACTGTTCCTGAGAAGTTCCCAAAAAGCAAGCTACAGGTAAAGAAGGTATCATCTTTATCAGTCCCTTAAGATCTGGAGGGCGTTATCAAATGTCTGGACAGGGTTCAATGCCCTGTCAGCATAACACACGGACTCAGATGCAGCGTATGCAAGCTGGAAAGGTCATCTAAATAATCAGTACCTCTCAGGAGAAGGCCAGAACCATTGGCATTCCAACCCTAAAGATGTATGCATTATTTGCCACCACAAGAAGCCATCGGATGGCTCTAAAAGGGGCAAAATGTTCTGGTATAGTCAGACAACAAGATCCTTGTTGCATACCTCAAAAACAAAAAAAAAAAAAAAAGCGGGGGACGATCAATAGCCTTGCTATAATTGACATCCAGTCTCCTAAAACTGACAGATCGTTTCTAAATAGATATCTCAGCCACTTACCTCCCGAGGAGGTTAAACGGAATTGCGGATCGCCTCTCTAGGGGCCGCAAAGTACTGGGCTGGTACTTACTCCCATAAGCCACGGAGGCTATACATATTCAATGTTTTGGACACCCCACATTGAGACCTATTCGCTTCAAGAGAACCATCGTACCAAACTTCGTAACCTTTGATTCTATATATGGTGCCGCAGTCTTTTGCGACAGTGGGATTGTCGGTTGGATTGGGTATTTCCCCCGCCAAGATTAATACCCAGAGTTCTAGCTCTTGTTTAAACAGGGCAACTACTACTATACTACTCGGCCCAATACGTGACCCACTCGGAGTCAGGCCTCCTCTAAAGACATGGAGGGTATTTAGCCTACTGTGCCACGCTGGCTAGACAAGTTGGGACAGGGTCTCTAAGAAATTTCCTTCTCTTCTGGCTAAGTTTTCGCCCTTGTCATTCCTTTTTGTCGGCTCTTACGACACCCTCAGGATGGAATGGGGTGGTGACCCTGTTTATTCTAAATCCGTCACCACACGGAAACAGGGAAAAGGGTTACAGTATAGTAGTAGTCGTATATTACAATATATCTTATAGCGCTGGAGTAGACCAAGTGCTTTTGGCTACCCGAGTTGCGAACACGAGCTCTAGCAGAGCCGGTACCAATACTGAAACCTGCGGAAGGTTCTGATAGATTTGAAAACGGAATTATCCCCTCACAAGTAGGCCAGTGGTCTCTACATGCGTGGGAAATTGGGGGTGGTACGATAACATTGGAAACTGGACCTTAGAGGAACAGAATTTATTAGAGAGTAGCTAGCGGACATCTACTCTTTCTATACTTATAGTTCCCCAACCAAGCGTTGGCTACGCTGGTCAGATCAGAATGCAGTTAGTGGCACTTAGTAAAATAAAAAAGAGGCACGGAGCTAAATTATTTCTAGACAAACTTGCTTGTAGTATATGTAAAAAAAAAAAAAAAAAAAAAAAAAAAAAAGGCACGGAGCTAAATTATCTCTAGACAAGCTTGCTTGTAGTATATGCCATTTTACTATAAAAGTCGGCAGTTTCAACGTATTTGTCTGGAAGACATTCCAAAAAGCTTTCATACAACAGGTTTTTAAAGCAAACCAGCGCCAACTTTCTAATCATAACAGAAAGACTCTCATATCAGTCTGGGATACATGGATTTTAAATAATTGGTCTGTAATCTCCATAAAGGCCACCTTTTGAAATCTCTAAACGGAGTGCTCTAATACACATATTAGCCTCTGGCCGTAAAATACATGACCTCGCTTTATCTAATAAGCCAGTAGTGAAAATATCATTTTTGTGGATAATACAGTTTGCCTTGGCCAATATTTGGGTGTAAGACTGACAATATGTCACTTAGACAATGGTTGGTTGTTGCGGAAACATCCAGATCAACATCTTTGCCCAGTCACAAAAAGAACTAATTGAAAGCACAAAACATAGAAGAAAGGATCTTCTTGATGCGAGATATCTTTATTATCTCTATAAAGATATGAAATCTTTAATATGTATAACAGCTTTAGATATTTCACTTTCCGGACACTTAGACCTACTTGAGGACTATGATATGAGAACAGATCTGTACCATTTTTAAATATAATCAGATTGATATCCATTTCGGAAAATTTGGGATAGTAGTAGCCTCCAATGGCCTGATTGAAAATGTACCTGTCCAGGGGAGGATATTGGTAGAATAAATTGGAAATTAATCCAAAATTACAATTTTTGTCACCCAGTGGATTGCCATTGTAAGGCTGATCCAGGCCAACATTTTATAATTTGATGGTTGTTTTAATTGCATTGCCATTGTAAGGCTGATCTAGGCCAACATTATATTTGATGGTTGTTTTAATTTGTGTACCAACTTAACGATTATGATAGATTTGCTTAACGATTGCTGATTTAGCAAACTATTAGAATTTTGAATTCTAGCCTATGGAGCCAAACATTATTGGATTTTTATTTAACAATTATTCGAATAATTAATAAAAGCAAGATGTCAATAAGTAAGTTCATCTCAATAAGTTGAGCATTGAATTTGTTTACTATCTTACTGGTTTAAATTACATTTAAAGATGATCATTTTGATTACATTGATCTCTGTTACAGTACCTACAGACTACAGAGCCTTTTCTGGTTACATTCATCATAGCATAGTGTCATTCAGCACCAGCAGATAACAAACAGGTCTTCAATTGAACGCTGTGTGTTTTATGAAAGCACATAATATAACTGTTTTGCATTCCAACAAAACAGGTATTATGTGTGCAATAAAACACACAGCGTTCCAGCAATGCTCTTGCTGGTGTATCGAAGACTATGAGCGGCCATATTTAATGGCGGCCGCCTCATCGGAGAGAAGAGGACGCCCCAGCTGGTGAGAGAAAGAGAAAGGTATAAAAACCATAGAGAAATGACCATAGATACCTAGTTTAAAGGTGAGTACATACTAGCCTTCTTCAATTGAACGCTGTGTGTTTTATTGCACACATAATACCTGTTTTGTTGGAATGCAAAACAGTTATATTATTGGTACGACACGTTAAAAGCCCGGCGGAAGAAACCATCGTCGGATGAACTACATAATATTGGACTAGGGTAAATGTTTTATTCCTATTCTTTATTGTGCACATGAAAATATTTACTAAGTAGGTTTTATCCATCCATAAGATATAATTTCCTTATCTACAGGTTTACAAGTTACTTACGTTGACTGTTGAACATAGACCTCCCTTAAAGATAGCAATATGGTCCAAAGGCTACAAACAGCCATGTTACGTGCATCTTACTTACCACATTGAAGAGCCACCGAGTCCACTTGTTGAACATTTCAATAATATTCAACATTTCTAATTGGTATTTAATGTAATCTTGGGTTTTAACTGTAGCTCTTGTAGGGGACACAATCTAGGAAGAGAGACTACGCTTCAGCAAAAATTAAGTCTTTAGGATGTTTGCTTAGAGCTCTGATTCAATTGAAAAGTGCCCAAGCCATAGACAATAAGCTATTTTCTTAAGGGCCTGTATAAATTGACAAAGCAATATGTGAACTATTTTCGTGCCTACTATGCAAGAAAGAAAGGAAATTATTTAATTGACAAAGAGCTTAGACCTTAAGTCACAATAAAAAAGCTTAATCATAGGATGCTAGGTCGGCTGGGGCTTACTTTCATTGTCTTTTGATAACAGCGGGCGCAATTCGGCCGTAATTAATTTTAATTATAGTTCTATTAGCTGTACCCTATGCGCGTTGCTACGCCAAAATGATGTTACAAATAAAAGGTGTAGATACGTTACCTGTACAACATTCGATCTATAAAAATGGCAAGCCAACGTACACATAGTTAACTTAATATGCAATATGCACACTGCTTTAGATGAGTCGCGAAAGTAGGATGGTATGATTTAATAATCACGTGCTAAATAGAGACAAATATAATTTGTTGTGATGCGTCGTCACGTGCACTAGAAACAATATAGATTAATTAAATCAGACATAACATTTTGACAAGTCTGTGACGCATAATGACATCTATCTCTTTTGCACTTGGTAATGAGGATACTTTTGTTCCACTCATTGATTTTTACCGCCATATTTTACGAATAACATTTTAATTTGTAAAAAATATTAATTAAATTACAGAAATAGTGATAGTTACGAATGATAAGTGATTCCTTGACTTTTAGAAGTTTTGTTAGAGTTGTTTGTGCAATATCTCATAACACACGACGGCATTTTCTATTGTTTTATAGCACTTTTTACACACGGCTCTTGACGTGCATCTGTTGACGCCAGCGACGCAACACTGAGGTCGGGTTTGCTAATTAGCCTACTTTTAACGTGCCGCTTGCTGACCGCTTATAACCCATCTACACCTTTTTACTTGTAACATCGTTGCCAATAACTATATAAACACACTCAGTACACAACACTTTGCTGAAGATCATCCCATAATCGAATGCATATTTTACGATTCTTTAGAGGACAGGCAGACAAACATTTATTTTTAAATATAAGAAGAAGATAAATAAATGTAGTTTTATTCTCAATTTAACCAAACTTTCACAATAAACAAAAGAGAATATAATGTATATCTGTGCGTACGTGTGTCAATTACATAGGAGCGAGTGTATCTTTTTTTATTGATTTATTGTATCTTAATTAGAGATGAAACGGATAGCAGTTTGGCCGGATACCGGATAGCCGAATATCCGGCCGCCGGATATCCGGTGGAACTTAGCCGTTTGGTGCATCGCACACAGCAGGCAGCTATAGCACAATACCCACATTCAACAAAGTTTGCCAAAATCTATCTTTCAGCACCTTGCAGCAGTGTGTACAGGGACTTTTTTTTTGAAGCTTCATTCATTTAATTTAATTTTAATTTAGAATTTATTTATCATAATTTGCCCTTATTGTAATATGAGTACTAATTAATTCATTCTTTATCTTTCTATTACATTCATTTATTATTGTGTGATTGAAATTTTACAGCTAAAACTAATTATATTTCCTAGGTGACACTAAGACTAACTAAATAAAGCAAATAATTATTTAAAAATATATTTTTTATTCATATTTTTTATTAATTCGGCGAGATCCCTTTCCGGCCGAGTAGTTGTTAGTTATCCGGTATTCGGCTGGATAGTATAAAGGCCGCCGGATAGGCCGGATACCGGATAGTTACCGGATATCCGTTTCATCTCTAATCTTAATACCATTCTGCACTCCTTCTCTATAAAAACTTATAAGTGTGAGAAATTGCATACTCTTCCCACCGCGCAATTTTCGCTATAAGGGTACAATATCTTTGCTTCACGTATTAATATAGAAATTATATGACAGCCCCAGACACAGAACTTAATAAACATACAGTTTATTTTCTTTTAGGCTGTTGTGTGCTAAGACCAAAAGTAGAATCGTCAAAGTGTACCTTTTTATCCTTATATCGCAGTAAAAGCCGCGTGGTCAGTAGACGACTGAAGTTATTGTATTGTCGCCACTGAACCGCCTCCATGGTAAATCTCTTGTAGAATATCTCCCAGTTCTCTTCTGCATGCTCTGCTACCAAAAATATTTATTATCTTTCTAATTTTATGTTTCAGTGTCCATTTCATGTGATTACCGTGGTAATTCGAAAATATAGCTGGTTTTAAAAATATAAAATGTAATTATGTTGGGGAAATAAGCATTGAAAATATTTAAACTTTAGTATATTTTTTTTATTCGAGGCAAGCTAGCAATTGCTGCGTGTGGTCACCACACGGAGCAATTGGATTTAAAATACATAGTGTCACCACCACATTCCGTCCTGAGGGTGTCGTAAGAGCCCACTAAAAGAATGCGCTCCTATAGTTGGCTGAGCCGACTGCAGTGCTGCAGTCCACCTAGCTGCAAGAGAAGAAAATATCATACAAAACCTGTGCCAACCCACCTTGCCGGCGTGACACAATAAGGAATGTGGATTGGTTGGTGATATTGTGTACTAAATCCGTTGCCACATGGACTCGTAGTGTTAGCCGTAATCCAGTAAAAAGAGAAAACAAAAATGAACACTTGAAGTTAGCAAAAGCCCCCGCCCGGCTTACCGGATCCCTGGGACAGCGCCCTGTCCATATTGTCCTGTATCCAGCCACGCCATGCCTGCGTGTTCCACATGAGACTGATAACCATAGCGTGCCAGTCGGACATCTGGTCAGTCGACACGATCGGCGTTCCTATGTAGAACATATCCCAATGAGAACTGGAGATTGGTTTGCTTGACCCGTTGTGTAAAAAAAAACAAGCCTACTAGACGAAAGGCAGGATGTACAATCCTCTAAATAAAAATATGAAAGCAAAACTGAAGCGCACGTAGACTGTTTGCATAAACAAATCAACATACGTATTTATTTATCATTTAAATACAAAGAATGACCACACCGACGCATTATGAGCACTGATTGACAAAATAATTTAGACTAGGTCGATGACTATATTGTTGTATCCAAAAAGCTTACAATCACTATTGAAATCCATCTTGAGTAACTTCACTATCACTACTTATTATAAAACAAAGTCGCATTCTTCTGTCCGTCCCTATGTATACATAAATCTTTAAAACTACGCAACGGATTTTGAAGCAGTTTTTTTTAATAGATAGAGTGAATCAAGGGGAAGGTTTATATGTATAACCCACCCCCGGTTTGCACGGGCGAAGCCAGGGCGGGCCACTAGTTATCTTATAAACTTCAACACCTGTAAAAACTATCTTATACCTATTTAGCTATAAAACGAATACATTTTACTATAATTAAATGGCAAGAATGTGTCGCCTCTATAATGAACTTCTTGCATAAAGATATCTTCTCGCTCAATCCAAATGATTTACCCAACATAGATTAGGTGGAAAACAACTATGTAGACAGTGTAGATTATACAGTATAGGTACATAAAATCAAAAGTGTTGCATTTATTTCTTAACTTTAAGGTAGTCCTATGACACGATGTGTCAAGAATTACTGTACTTTAGTTGATACCTGTTATGTTGGCCTACTTATAAACATTATAAATAACTAAATTCTAAAACCAGTCAGTCACCAAGATAAACAATAAATTAGTTTAGATTAGAGTTATGCTAATCGTACTGACATTGCCTAACTGACTCTTCCCTCATGGTAAAAAAGATTACGAACAATTTAAACTTACGTGTATTGTAAACAGATCTGTAACGAGACACATGAGGTATGTCGTCATGTTTGGTTGGAGATCTACTTCTTCTATATGGTTGAATGCGCCATGTAGAAGGACAATTGACATAAGCTAATTTTTCCGGAGCTTCGTTCGGTGTTGACGAAGGGGGAGTTAGATACATCGAACTGTTTGAAGATTCTTGCCGATCAGAATCCGGTAGTGGTGCGTTTTCCGGGTATATATCGTTTATTAAAGACTCAATCGAAGTGGATCGAAGGGTCGAAGTTTTTAAGTCTGGGGAAAGGCTTGTATCTGGTGTCAGATGGAAAGGTTCTTTGAATCTTAGATCGCAAGTTGTGGAGTATGTAAAGTAAGTAGGGTTATGAGAACAGCCTGGTGTAGTATTTGGTGCATTTGGGCAAGGAGATTGAGGGTCACGCGATGAGGGACAGGTTTCCAGAGTGATTTCCACGCCAGGTGCATAGAGGTGAGAGGTGTTAGGGCTGCGTTGGAGATGATGGAGTGGTGCTAAATCTTGGAGTGCTTGGGCGGACACGTGTCGCGAGCACGTGCAACAAGGACGTGCCACTCGTCGCAGAATCTCTTCACACCAAAGCTCGCACTGCACGAATACGTTTTTCATACATTTGCACACCTGCACCACCTCTGCGGAATAAACGCACGCGATTGAAACCTCGTTTATCGTTATCTTGAACTAATTACTATTTACGGGTTTCTTTTATCAGTGACATGGATGCGTTTGAACCTAGCTTTCTTGCTTTCTGTGTTGACTTTAACAACATGCGTTGTTTCCCAGCGTGCGGTAGGGAAGTTTTATATTATTCGTACATTACCTACTCTCTGGAATAATTTAAGCTTAATGCCACGCGACCAGGGCTTTCTTTCTTATTTCATTATAGATTCACTTCAATGGAAGCCTAGTTACGAATAAGTATAAAAAATAACAATAACTCACGAGCTTGTAACAGGTGCACGGCCAAATACTTCGTCGCGATTGCTACCACATCTGTTAAAAAAAACTTATATGATGATTTTTTATCAATAATCAAATGTTGTTTCTATTAATAGTCAACAGACCATCCACAATGGTTTCACTAAAGTTGTTGTAAATGCATCCCTCAGCCAAGTGTTTCAGTTTGATTTCAATTTTCCTGACCGCCACTGGATCTGGGTTGGTAACATGTAACTGATCCGTATTCTTTCCACGCAACCTAAAAAACGTAATCTTTCATGCACTATAAATCTAAAAAATTCTATTTATGTTTTGCAGTGAGATATTTAATGGTGGTCGGGTATTATAGCCACATACCATTAAGGTACATATATCACTAGTTTTTTGGCTTTTTCCACATTTTATAGATATTACCGTTGGAAAAAATATGCAATGGAATATCTTTTTTTTTTAGTTTAGCCTGCCTTATAGTATTTGTTTACCACTTAAAAACTTACGTAACGTCGACTGACAAACGATTTGAAAACAAATTTAAAGGCCACGAAATTATGGCTACTTTTGAGAAATTGGGTGAGCTTCAATTTATTTTGTTTAACAATATTACACATTTGCATTAAACTTACAATTTGGCACCATCCGAATAGCTTTTGCGTATATTCCCGTGCCTTAACAAAACGTCTTTATCATATAGGTCCATATGACATATCAATTGATTTAGCGCCTTCGTCATTTCAGCTACAAAAATGCACAAAACATTCGATTAACGGTATTGAGTAGACATTAAACGCATGCTTGGGGTTGAATTTCAAAATGTAACAAACGGAGAGTTGAAATACGAACAAATAATCAAATTACAAATCCTTTCTTACCTTGTAACATTATGTACGACACAAGCAGTTTAGCGCAGTCGGAAATAACTCCTGAAAAGAATTCATGACATGACAATCATTCAATTCAATTTAATTATCGTTGTCAAGTAACTAAACTAAACTGAGTAGTTACTGGCTTACTTTTTTGTTAATTTGTAGATTTCATGTAGAAAAATAGTTTATTAAAGTTAACACGTTCGCTGCGGCGTCATTTTTAGTGTACTTTCATTTGGTGCGTGTGTGGTCACATTGACTCATGGTGGACTTTTCAAAGGTGCGTGTGTGGTCATATTGACCCTTAAAAAAATCAGTTTTAATATGGGTTTTATTCAGTGGTGATAGCGATTATGGAAATTTATTTTTTTGCAGGTCATAGACCTCTATATAGAGTATATGTGACTACCGGCGTTTTCGGCTCCTTTGTTTCGTTTATGCTATAGAAGAGAAACAATTTGTGAGTTCATTTTGACCACACAACGCACTGAAGACATCGAAAAGCTAGTGATGGGAAACACTTCTGTTAACATTCAGATCGATAAATTATCTGCAGTATAAGTTAAACTAATACCATTTACATTTTAGAGGCTTAAAATTAAAAATCAAAGACTTTTTTTTTTTAGTATAACCGCACGTTCCTCAACAGTGCTGCATTCCTTCCTCGGTAAATTAATTACAGCAAAACAACGATGTTAATTCAAAAAATTCAATCGAATTTGACTACATGGGCCATATAACTATTTTATTGACATTTATTTATAAGTCTCAATGTAATGTTAAACATCTAATATATATGCGGGCTATAAAACTTATTCTTCTATTCGATATTTTGGGTTTTTCTTTCATCTTTTGTCCTTTCTTAAGTTTCTACCTCACTGTCAATAATTTAGTTTTGGGATTCTGAGACTTGCTGAGAACATCACACTACCTAACTAATTTAAAATACTAAAATACAACGTTGCGGGTAAGATCGAAAATTTTGGCGCGCAAATGACGTATCGTCTACCCTGTCATGTATTACAACACTAACTGCACAACATGGCACCAGCGGATCGTTCAGTGCGTATGTGGGGTGCAGGGAGTGTGTGGTCATATTGGACTCATACCGCACGAGAATGAAATATTTTTCTTTAGGTGCGGGTGAGGTCGTATTGGTTCACGAGTATTTAAAAATGCTGGATTGTTCACAATAAAGCGGTAATTATAATGGTATATTCATCTCATTCCTGTAAAAGAAATTCTTAAAGTTATCCCTCTCGCACCAGAGGTAGGTACGCTATTTTCGCTCCGCACCACACAAAAGTTAGCTATGAGCCAATATGACCACACAACGCAGCGAAAGTGTTAAATTTGTTACATAGTTTGTTAAATTTGAAGGAAATTTAAGGTAGACATTTTAACAACTGTTCGCTTACTGTCATACGAGTAACTAAGAATATTATTTATTTCTATAAATAGTATCTAATGTTCTTTAAATATAAAAAATAATATTTTTCTGTATGTCCTTTATAGAATCGTATACTATGCATATGCAGGCATGAGCCCAGGAAGTTATCTGAACAAAACAAAAAGTCTTTCCTTCAAATTTATTTTAGTTAGTGGCGAAGCGTGCGCTGGGTGCTAGTATACAATAAAAAGTATAGGTTGCTAACCATTTAACGTAGAACTGCTGTAGCCTCTAGGAGTGACATTGTACATCAGGCTTTTCAGCTTAGATGTAGTTGACGTATGAAGCAGTATATTGGACCTCTTAATTTGATCTTCGAATGACGTCAAATCGCGTAGACTGCAATACGATAAGTTCCCATTTTAACGTCGACGAAGAAGACGGAGACGGACTGTAGCGACCGTATGCTACATACTTTACACAATTTACCCGAAAAATCTGAACTAATTGCATCAAGAAATATCGCCTACAAATGCGATAATCACGAAAAAGTCCTACACCGCGATAGCGAAATTTCAAGAGCAATTCGCAAGGTTAAGATATCCCCGACTACAACTATCGGGGGAATAGGCGATGCGACCCCTAGCCAGACATTACACCTCGTCTGGCTGGATGATCATCCCTTTGCGCCTAAAGGACTAAACTTAAATAGAGTCAACAAAAGGAAACAAAAGAAAAATGACACGGCCGATAACCTAGCCACAAGGAAATTTGATTACGAAACCCTGTGCCAACCTGTCAGGCCAGCGTGGCACAAAAGCCTATTTACCCTACATGTAATTGGAGGTCAGATATACCTAACCTTTTTTTTCTTTTGCTTTTTTTTTTGCGCTGGCAACCCTAGCCACCTAACGTACAAAATTTTTGCTCCGTTATACTAAATTAAAATATCATATATTAGTTCACAATATTTTGTCAAAATAGTGCTAAACGTTAACCAAGTTGATAATAAAAGCAGACTCGTCGTGTTTTGTGTTTGGAAACGTATATGGTGTAAGATAACAAGTGGATACTCGCCGGCCGCTACCTACCTGCGTAGTGAAACAACTTCTAAAACCTGGGGAGTATTGTTTTCAATCACTTTGTTACACAGTTGAAACACTTTTTACGCACTGCACTTAAATATTACTCAATTATATTTTGAAGGGCATTCCTATGTTAGGAATTACTTTAAACATTTGCCCGTTACACATTGTATATTTATCATAGGTACTGTTATAGCACTGTATTGTGTAGACTATAATTGCACACAGCACATTATTACCTAATAACGTTGGAGTTTGTGTACGTAAACCGGTATCTGGACATTGAATCAGGGTTCACTTTTACTTTTACTCTGCGAACGTAAACAAAAAAGTACCCTCAAATATATAATAAAATTAATAGTTGTTGGATTGAAATTAATTTTGTTACTAATATTTAAGATATATCTATCTGTCAATTCTCATATTAAATTTAGTTTCTTGCTTCACTCTCCATAAATTTCTCTCCACATAGTGTAGGCACTCTGCTCTGCTTTCACTTATCTTTCTCCTATTGTTTTCCAGTTTCCATTCAACAACTCTAACATGGCACTGACCCGCAGGGCGGTTGTAAAGGACATGGAGAATAAACTCCAAACAGCGCTCCAGCAGTTGAAGGTCAAGAAAGACCTTTGTGACCAGCTCTTCAAGGAGCGGGAGGAGAGTGAGAGGGAAATTGAGGTGGTCATCCGCAAGAACTCTGGACTGAAAAATGAGCTAGCTGAGTTACACGTCCAGCTTATGGATGCCCAGAGCCAGCGTGACCAACTTCAGGATGTTGTAAATAGTTTCCATAGTTGTAGTGATACGCATGAAAGGGCATTGGGTCGCATTGCTGAACTCGAGACTTCTTTACACGAAGCTCATGAATCCATAGCAAGCCTTGAACAGTTGAGGGAGTCTCAGAATAGCAGTGCCACCCAGTCTCTTTATAATGAGTTGGTTGGGAGTCCTCTAGAAAGCTCAGTTGAATTGCGCCCCAGCCAGGCTGAACACCTAGTCTTGAGTAGTAATAAACTGAAGAAATATATAAAAATCAATAAATATTTGAACAAGACTAGAAGGTTATTAAAACTACAGAAACATACTAGTAAACTTAGGCAGTTAAGTTCCAATAGAATTAATTTAATATCTAATCTCAGGTCTTGTAAAGATGATCTATTAAACTTACAATATATCTATGACAAAGACACCTATCAGCTGCAATTAGAAATGACGAATCTTCAGGCAGACCTCAATAGTATATCACAGAAATATGACGATGCTCAAAAACAAATTAGGGAACATATCCTAGCTACAAACGAGCTGATAAAGATAAGCACGTATAATGCTGAGCGATTCGAATCGCTAAATAATATTTGCCTTCAGAATACCAGTGACATACAGAGTGACACAAAAACACAATCCCCTGTAGTTAGACCTGATTGTCAGAGTACAACACTGAATGTGGGCCCCTATACAGCCCCATCTCAAAAAGTAATCATGTACTCTGATAAGCTGGGTTGTGGTTTTGGGTCCTTGTTAAACTCACATTTAAATCATACGGTAGTAAATATGTGTTCGCCTGGTGCAACTTATGAGCAATTAACACACAATCTTCAGTCTGATAATCTCGACAGGGACTCGACGGTCATTATTTTGTATGGAAATAGTTTATTAGTTAAGAAACAGCATATCATAAATATGGTCGATAAACTTATAAAATTGAACGAAGCATATGAATGTAAGTTTACTCTATGTACCCTTCCCTACTCTCGCTCCTTTACGGAACATCAAAATAAGCATATTTTTGATTTAAATATGCTCATATATAATTTGACAAATAGATGCAAAGATGTATTTGCATTTGACTTAAATAAATTTATAACTAGTTTTAAGGTGACTAGAGATACATTGTATCTACCAATTAGATTTAAGAGACAAATAGCTATGTTAATAGCCTATAACATTTTACATCCTGTTAGTAACAGGAATTCGGTTATTTTAGATATAAGTTTAACAAACTGTGCTATTCACAGTCAGGACCCAGCTAACAGTTTAAACTGTTAGAGGAGACAACAGACTTGCCTTCTCGCTTACGTTTTGTTCATCAAAACATTCAAGGCATGTCTGGCAAACAATTAGAAATTGAACTTTTTTTAGAATACCATCGCGTTCATATTTTTTGTATTACTGAACACTGGCTAAAAGATAATGAGCTTGGATGCAACAACACCAATTATAAAATAATTAGTGCCTTTTCGAGACGGACTGCCATACGTGGTGGTTCTTTAATATTGGTATCAAACAATATTAAATCTAAGGAACGCAAAGACATTGTTAGTTTGTCTATTGAGCGCGTAGTTGAGTTATCTTGTGTAGAATTAGAGCGCTATATCGTTGTGTGTGTGTACCGCCCCCCGTCAGGGATATACAATGATTTTGAAATGGTTATGGAGGAAGTCTTAAAATAAATTACAAGCAAGAATAATAAACAAGCTATAGTGTGTGGTGATTTTAATGTAGATTTACTGACTGACTCTCCGAATACTTGTAAGCTCGTTAGCTTATTTAAATCATATGGGTTTACACATCAATTTAATGAACCAACTAGAATTACCGTAAACACTTCGACATGCCTAGACAATTTTTTTTGTACGTGTGACTGCATACATAAAGCTATTCTCAATGACCTCCCATCTGATCATTGTGGCCAATTATTGGTGCTTCCAGATTTGGAAGCAAATAAATTAGTGAACATCATTGCTAGACCAGTTACTAGTGGTCGAATTGATTTGTTTAGCGCATGTGTTAGTTCGAAACTCTGTGGCATGTCCTATGGACAGGGTGACCCGGATATTTGGTATAGATCTCTTTTCGAAATTATACAAACTGAGTTTGAAAATATATTTAAAAAGAAATCCTTTGCGTTTAGACCGAAATTAATGTTTAGTGAATGGGCCACGCGTGGAATATATATTAGTAGAAGCAAATTATATGATCTGTACGATATGAAACAGTATAATCACAATCCCGCGTTTCAACAGTACGTTAAAAATTATTCAAAAACTTTTAAAATGGTATGCCATTCAGCCAAGTCACTTCATATCAGTAATAAGATAAAAAACTCCACAGACAAAATTAAAACTACTTGGAATATTATCAAAACCGAAACCGGGAGGACGGCACCGCGAGATCATACATTAGAGTTAAATTTGAACCGAAAAACTATAAGCAATGATTTTCATGTAGCTCAAACATTCAATGAGTTTTTTGCTAGCATACCATTAGAATTATCTAAATCTATGAAATCTTCGTCATCGGATACTGAGGCTATTTTAAAAAAATCGGTGAGCGAGTGCTCTTTGAATTTCATATTTAAACACGTGACCCCTGATGACATAATCGTCACATTTAATACATTGAACCTGAAAAAAACCGAAGACCTGTGGGGAATTTCCGTCTACATACTTAAGGTAATATTGCCTGATATAGCTCCACACCTTGCTAAAATTTTTAATCAATGTGTGAATATGGGTGTTTTTCCAAATTTATTGAAGCACAGCAAAATTATTCCTTTATTTAAAGCTGGAGATAAAAAAGAACCGGGGAATTATAGACCAACTTCTATACTACCAGCATTAAGTAAAATATTCGAAAAGCTGATACTTAAACAGTTGCTTCACCATTTCAATTCAAATAATTTACTCCACAAGAATCAGTTCGGTTTCACATCTAATGCAGGGGCCGCTCTATTGAGGCATATTTACAGTGCCTGGGAAAATGGTCAAAATGCCATAGGTGTATTCTGCGATCTGTCAAAAGCTTTTGATTGCGTTCATCACGATACACTGTTGAGAAAGCTTCGTCATTATGGCATTTCCGATCATGCCCTGAAATTAATGGCCTCATATCTAAATGACAGGATTCAGTTTGTAAGTGTCAATGGTGTTCAGTCGACCGGTTCACCTGTGTTAATGGGCGTGCCGCAGGGTTCTATTCTAGGCCCATTTTTGTTTTTAATATATATTAATGACCTCCCCCTTTTTGTGGAAAATATTTGTAATACTGTGTTGTTTGCAGATGACACTTCGTTAATATTTAAGGTTGACAGAGACAAAAGTTCATATGACGATGTAAACAGCGCACTCTCTCAAGTATGCCACTGGTTTGAGACGAATAACCTTGCATTAAATGCTCAAAAAACGAAATGTATTAAGTTTGTCACGCCCAATGTACGAATTAGTAACACCCATTTAATGATTGACAATAGATGCGTAGATATTGTAGAATCAACAAAATTCTTAGGCATTACTTTAGACCCTAAACTTCAATGGGGGGCACATATAACGTGTCTCGCAGCTAAACTGAGCTCTGCGGCTTATGCTGTGAGACAAGTTAGAAAACTTACTAATGTAGACACAGCTAGATTAATATATTTCAGTTATTTTCACAGCATTATGTCTTATGGTATCTTATTGTGGGGAAATGCTGCCGATATTGAAACCATTTTTGTTTTACAAAAGCGAGCGGTGCGTGCAATTTATAATCTTAATTCTAGAGAATCACTAAGAGAACTTTTTAAGGATACTGGGATTCTTACAGTCGCATCGCAGTACATATTTACAAATATAATGTACATTCGTAAAAATATCTGCGATTACGAAAAGAGTGGCGATATCAATAAAAATAAAATGTCCACTAGGAATAGACATCACATAATAGTCCCTTATTACAGGCTGCAAAAAGTTCACAAAACTTTTGCAGGTCTTGGTATTCGATTATTTAATAAAATACCTAAAGGCATTCAAGACTTGCCTTTAGAACACTTTAAGTGTCACATTAAATGTCGGCTAATCTTTAAGGGGTACTATAAAGTTAACGACTATATCTTAGACAAAAATGCTTGGGAATAATTGATCGGTGTTGTTGCTAGTCCGATGCTCTTATTTAAATACTTTTAGAATAATGACAAAGTAATTAGAAATAGTGTTCTTGTTATGTGATATTTATACACAGTATGTGAGAGCATCCTAACACGTTATTAGTATAACTTTTGAAATGTTCAATTCCTTGGTGCTCGAGTTATCATGCTCACTTAAAGACTCATGGCAGTGGTGGCGTCGTGCGGCGGGTCGTTCTCTTCCCTGCAATATGGTTGAGGAGGGCGATGGCTGCCGCATGCGTCATGCTTGTGAACAGGTGCCGTTGCTGGGGGTCGGTTGGCTTGGGCATTACAAGGTTACTATTGTCAACTATATCTGGCTGATGTTTGGCCCTTTGGAACTATTGCGTGAGTTTTCTCTCACAAATCTGTCTTAAAACCAGTCTTGTACCCAAATGGCGATCTAAAAAGAGCAACTACAGAGTTTCTTGCCGGCTCTTCTCTGTAGAGGTGCATTCCGAACCGGTGGTAGATGGTAAATAATTAATTTTAAATGGTAAATTTTAAATTTTATTTTTTGTTTGACCTGTCAAAAGAGCTCTAATGAGCCAACTTGATTAAATGAGTTTTGATTTGATTTGATAACAGTGGGTAATTTATGGGCTTCAAGAAAATCGGCTCAGCCGATAGATACCAACAAATTCTTGCCTTGATTGTCTTGCCTTGCGAAGAATATTCCATTTTTGTTCATCATCATCATCAGTAGCATGTTTACGTCTACTGTCGTTGCTCTCCACCTAGCCAGAAGTATTTTTTGTGCGTCAATAAACTTACTATGCTGCCGCGTCTTTGAAAGACTTAGGAATGTCTCCTTCTATTAGCAGAGAATCGCCGGCTGCTTCCATTTCACCAAGGAGCGCGACATACGCCTCAATTTCGGCATCTACAAATTACTGGTTACTGTACCTATATCTACACCTATATATATTTCCAGAAATAATATAACGAAACCGTGAAATCTACAAAGATACCCTATATTTAACATTTGAGCTCTTTAGTCTCCGTGTGGTAACGGATTTAGAACACATAATGTCACCACCATATTCCGTCCCGAAAAACGTCGAAAACGTCGAAAAGAAATGACAAGGCCGAAAACCTAGCTGCAAGAGATGGATAACTTGATACCAAACCCTGTTCTAACCCGTCTGGCCAGCGTGGCACAGTAGGCTAGTTACCCTCCATGTAATTGGAGGAGCCCCACTCAGTAGTATGTAATTCTAAGGGCAGAGTAGTTGTAGGTAGAGCTCTTTGAACCGTCTTAATACAATATTAAAACCATGAAATGTTACTAATTTTGGGATAAATAAAATCTTAATACCTTGTGTAATACTCGATTGATTTAGGTGAATAAATTATGATTGACGACGTAAAAACATACCCGGTTTCGTCACACATGAAGACAAGTAGTTCGCAGCATCTTGGATATGTTCTGAGAAATAATAAAAATTTTAAAATACATAATTTTATGTCAAATGTAAAGTAAAGGTATTAAGGTTAAATTGCGAGAGCCTTTCAGGCCTTACTCAAAATGGCTTCACTCAGTAAAACTAACTCTACATCTAAATATACTTCTTCGGTTATGGTATCACTCACCTTTCATAGTCCCAGTGATTTTTCGCACCATAGAGCGACAACGGATACACTCGTCGATTTTTTTCGACAAGTAATACGCCATTTCAGGGCATGGCTCCTCAACTTCAAGGGATTTCGCTTTCTTCAACCTTAAAATTAAGTAAGTTGTTTTATTGGACATGCAAACAGTAAATTCTTGGCGGTAAACTGCTGCGCTTCCCCAGCTGCTTCTGGATCAGCCGATCATAGGATGGGTGACCATTATTATTATAACACCAGATTCAATAATCAAAATCATAAATCTATTTAATGAAGTTGGCTCATCTGAGCCCTCTTTTATTCCTGTCACTAATATTTACCACAACCACACACCCATCTTTTCTCAACCAAAAATATAGAACTCAATTTGACAGTGACAAGCTGTGACTGTTAAATTCTATACTACTATTCACTTCTATAGTGGCATAAATATCTGCCCGCTCAGCATCTCCCGCACCTGTAGGTACCGTACACAAAGTTTGGTTAGCACAGCAACCCGTACACAAGTAAGATTGGTAAGGTGGTAAATGTATTTACATTAATTGAATAATGCTTTCGGTCTCCGCAATCATTCTAAAATGTTAGTAACGAGAAATTGAAGGCCTACCAAAAAATTTACACTGGTATCAGATTTAGTAGACCAGCCGTGGTTCCCCACTTGATGGGCCTGGGAGAGCGACCTTCCTCCTCTCAGCCCATAAACGACACAAAGCTGAGTCGTGCCCCCTCGAAGTTCATGAAAAATCGTAACCTTACCGCGCCTGGCCAGACGGCTAGGTTGTCGGTCTCTTGTATTCCTTTAATCGCCTCTTGCAATGAGTCAGTGACCGACATTATGTATTCCTAATCCATCAACAGTCACCATAGGGTCGACAGTTGCTCTGTATATCGCGGATAATCGCGGTTTTTTTTTTTTTTTTTTATTGGCTCTGTCAAGGTCTATCCGTCATTCATTGCGTAAACGTGTAGCGTGTTTCTCTCATCTTGCGAACTTGCTCTCACTATGCTGTTTAGTGCTTTTTGTAAACAAGAACAATAATTTAAAAAAAAAGCAACTACAGAGTTTCTTGCCGGCTCTTCTCTGTAGAGCAGCCTTCCGAACCGGTGGTAGTTTCGGCATGAATGTGAGTGAACATAGGGATTGTGAGCGATCAGGGGAGATTGAGGGATTGCAGGAATGAGGAGTTGTGTGTGAAAGGTGTGAATGTAGGTATGACGACTGATAGGTGTGTGTGGAGACTACCACCTAGTGTGGGACAGGGGCCGTAAGATGATAATGGTGTTTGTAAATATGACGATTTATAAGAGTTTTGTGATGAAACCTACGTAAATAAAGTTCCGTTTGAGTTTGAGTTTGTATAAATGGCGAATGTGTGAATATCTCAGTCCCAAGTTACCTTTGAGCAGCGAAAAAGAATGTTTCGGAAGCATTATTCGACTCCACCAGGATCTCATTACCCCGTTTCTGCATCCCCGATATGAGCGCTTCTCGGACAAGAGCTTTGTAATCTAGCAAAAAGAAAGAAAATAAAATGCAGAATTTCCATAAAAATCCTGTAATCTCATTAAACAGAATATTTTTCACACTTACTGTTTGACACGAAACATTCCGATAGAATGCGACCACTCTCGACAACGACGTCTGTTGGCAGAATGAAGTATTTATGAGTAGAAATTTATAAAGAAAATCAAACGTACCTATCTAAAATTAATTACAAAGAAATTCTTACCAAATGTAAGGCAAAATACAGGTATTCTTAAGTATAAAAAGTTGGACTTTATAAACATCATGAGACAAAATGGCAAAATAGTAGATTTATGGCTCTCCTTGGCGGGGATTAGCGCAGGAATTCGTAACGCGTGTGATTCGTTGAAGACATACGCCAATTTTCCCCCACTACGGCACTTTGTGCTAAACTTATGTGGCGTAGTCCGTATTAGTATAATATTAGTTATGTCGCTTTTGGTCGTGGGTTCATACACGTCCATTAACCCGGCTTCTGGGAGAGTAGAGTTATCTTCTCTGCGCTCCACTTAAGCAATTCCTGTCTGGCGCGTCCACGTCGCGGGGGTGGGCATCTTACACTTCAGTAGGCCGGAGTGTGTAGATGGCGGAGTTCAGCAGGGACCCAGTTTTGCGGGGTATATCGCGGAGCCCGTGCCCAGGGTTACGGGTGAAGACCTCAACGGTGGGGAAGAGCGGAGACAACAGTTGTCGGTACGGTCCAACCAGCGGAGGAGGCGAGCCACAGGGGCGTTGTACCTGGATCCTGGTGGAGGGCAGCGGTACCCACCAGTACTGTGGTGAAGCGCAAGAACCATATGTTCTGAATTGGTTCACTAACAGATTTCTACGGACACTGAGTCCCTAGAACCGCGATGTAGAAAGCAACGGGATACTACTACATTATTTATTCCCACGAGAGTTGAAGGATGAAAATGCAACACAACAGGAAAGTATGTTTGCCTGGCGACCCGCGTAGCGACCGGCGCTCTGAGTTTTCCGGGACTCACAGTGTAAAATTGGATACCGGCCGAGGAATCATGGAAAGCATGCGACTGGAAGAAAACAATTCCAATTGCGCAAGAACACCCGTATAGGCACTTGGAACGTACGAGGACTCCTTGATGAGGGTAAATTACACATCTTGGATTACGAGCTCCAGCGATGCGACACCACCATTGCCGGTCTAAGCGAGACTCACTGGAAAAGTAGTGGCCACCGGGACTTGGATAAACATACCATCTATTACTCAGGAGATGATTCCAGTAGCTACGCTGGAGTGGCCATTGTAATTCCCAAACAATGGACTAAAGCGGTCTTAGGCTATAACCCTGTCAGCAATAGAATTATAACGATGAAGCTCGGTGCATCTCCCACCCCGCTGAATATTATACAGGTGTATGCGCCCACTAGCGCAGCGAAAGATGAAGACGTAGAACGATTCTACAATGACATTGAATCTTCAATAGCATCAATACCAAGTAGAGAACTACTGATAGTACTTGGCGATTTTAACGCAAAAGTGGGTGACACACGAATGGATGTGGGTTTGCGGAATATTGTAGGTAGCTATGGTCTCGGCCAAAGGAATTTTAGAGGAGAGAGATTACTCCAGTTCGCAGCCGATAACAATCTCACCATTATGAATACAGTATTCCAGCAACACAGCAGACGACTGTACACTTGGACGTCCCCTGATGGAAAATATCGGAATCAGATTAACTATATACTTATAAGATCTAGATGGCGAAGTTCAATTACGAATGCACACACATTGCCCGGAGCCGACTGTCAATCTGACCACCAACTTCTCGTATGCAACCTCAAACTCAAGTTACGCAACTCCATACCTCGTAAAACTAGCAAGAGGCTAGAAGTAGTGGATCACACGTCCTTCAGGAAACAACTGGCAGCCGATAACAGTACATGGAGGTCACTAGCTCTTGATGATGACCCCGACTCACTCTGGCAGTCTGCAAAAGAGCACATAAAAAAGATTGTACGCTCTTCACAGCCTACTCGACCTAAAGGTAAACACCAACATTGGATGTCAGATGATACCTGGTGTCTAGTAGAGCACCGTCGTGAGATGAAAGCCAGGGGGGCATCTGTCCGGGAATTGAATTTGATGGGTGCACAGATCCAATCTTCTACTCGCAGAGATCGTAATAGCCATCTCAAAAACATCTGCCTAGAGTTGGAAAAAAACGCAGAGCGCCACGAAACTACAGATTTATTTAAGAAGATTCGAACCATAACTCGTCAATTCAAGCCGAAGACCTGGGCTATCGAGGATCTAAATGGAGTGACGGTAACTGAAATCAAGGATATTGTGGGTGTGTGGAAAGAATATTGCGAGGAACTTTTTACCGATAGCATCATGACACCATCGTGTAACACTAGTACACTTTCACAGAATGCTATGGAACCATCAATCCTGAAAAGTGAAGTTCGATCCGCAATTCATCACCTGAAGGGGAATAAAGCTGTAGGAGCTGACGCGATTCCAATAGAGATCTTTAAAGCAATGGGCGAACACGGGGTTGATATGTTGCAAGTGATCTGCAATCGCGTCTGGGAGACAGAAAAGTGGCCTCGAGACTGGGCACACTCTATATTCATACCACTGCACAAGAAGGGATCAACGAAGAAGAAAACGAAGAAATGTAGTACTTTGCTGGCGTGAGCCTTATTACACACGCCAGCAAAGTACTCCTTCATGTCTTGAATACCAGACTGCAAGCTTTTCTGAATCCCGAAATAGCCATTGAGCAAGCGGGATTTGTATATACTAATACCTAATACTTCGACAGATAATCGAAAAGTCTAGAGAGTTTAACATCCCGCTCTATATCTGCTTTGTCGACTTTCGCAAGGCCTTCGATACCGTGAAATGGCATTTGTTATGGGACGTACTCACACAAATGGGTGTACCTATCCACTTAGTCCGTCTCATACGCCGACTTTACGAGGACGGAACTGCGACTGTCAGGATAGACGACGTTGACTCGGAAAGCTTCCATACACACGCTGGTGTTCGACAGGGGTGCATACTCTCTCCACTCCTGTTCAACATCTATACGGAGTGTATTATGAGAATCGTTCTGGAACAATGGGACAAAGGCATATCAGTGGGAGGTCGGAAGATAACCAATTTGAGGTATGCCGACGACACTACTCTTCTCACTCAAACAAAAGACGACATGGAACACCTGCTGACACGTCTAGAGACAACAAGCCTCTCCTTCGGTCTCACGATCAACAGAGACAAGACCAAGATGATGATAGTGGACCGAGCTGAACTTAACCACCCTGAAATATCCATGATTGGCAACTGTGATGTTGTCCAATCATATGTGTACCTCGGTTCCACTCTCACAAACACTGGAGGATGTGAAGACGAGATTCGAAGGAGATGTGCAATAACACGATCTGCCGTTGACAAGCTGAAAAGAGTTTGGTGCAACCGTAATATCACCAAAGCCACGAAAGTCCGCCTAATGAGAAGCTTAGTCTTCCCCATATTTCTATATGGTGCAGAAACGTGGACGGTTCGCCTAAAAGACCGACGCAAAATCGACGCACTCGAGATGTGGTGCTGGCGGCGACTGCTGCAAATCCCTTGGACAGCGTTTAGAACTAACGTCTCGATCCTGGAGGAACTAAAAATCAAGCAAAGATTATCGTCGACTGTGCAAATGCGAATCCTCAAGTATTTCGGACACGTTGTTCGAAACAAAAACTCCATGGAGCGGCTCGTTGTCCGGGGGCATGTGGAGGGCAAGCGATCACGTGGTCGATCACCTACGCGTTGGACAGACCTCATTAAGGCTGCGACTCAAACGACTATAGTCCAAAGTTCCCGAGACGCTGAAGACCGTAACAAGTGGAGACGCATCGCGGGGGCTGCTGTGGCCAGTGAAAATGCAGCATCATCAACCACGACCACTCCGTCAGGAGTGAACGACTAAGGAGAGAGTTATGAAATAAGAGAAATCTAAAAATTTACGCACGAAATTAATTACAAGTAACCCAGAGCCAACAAGTAATGAATGATCCAATGCAGACTCGCGAAATTGCATGCCTAACTAGGCACAGGGTTCGTGTCAAGCATCCCTTTTCCCGAGGCTAAGTCTATTGCTATGTAATCGTCTTAGTTCTCAGGTTAAGCCTCCACCTCCATTACCTAAAAATAGTTGGAGAATGAATATACCTACCCTGCATAACGTCACTAAGAGCGGACGGCGTCACGTTGCTCACGAGGTTGCTTAACTTCCTTTCGAACTTCTTGTGTAGACGCGCTGTGTCTCCAGATTCTTTCACACTTTTATCCACTTTCATAGGAGGTTTCATTGCAAGCCTGGTAGAAATTTGCACAGTGGAAATAAAAATGTTCCTTGCACCAGACGCCTATAGAGCAAGATCTCACGACGGCCAGACCTTCCTTATTTAATAAAAGCTGAAAGTTCTTCTGTGCATGTCCTTACAGGTAAGAACGACCAGGGACTATAGAGTTTCGGTTGTGGTTTCTTGGGCAGGTAACAGGTAGTAAAGGTGTATAAAATAGTACCTAGTATTCGTTAAAGTATAAATCGATTTTTTTTTAAATTATTTAATATGGATAACTTTAGAAATCTCGTCATCCATTATTGCCGGGCACTTGTGACAGTTGCTACCCCCTACCAGAATTTAAAGGCTTTAATAAATTATAATTAAATAAATATAAATAAATAAATATCCTTGGACATTTCACACAACGCCATCTCGTCCCAAGCTAAGCAACTTAATGCTTGTGTTATGGTAACGATATGGATGATAAACTACTTATATACATTTTTTTTTGTAAATACATACATATTATAGATAGAAATGACACCCAGACTCCGAGCCAGTGCCTCTGGTTTAGACAAAGACACTGGCCCGACCCCGGAATCGAACCCGGGACCCGTTGATCCAAAGGCGGCACATCTGACCACTAGACCAACGAGCTAAATTTTATATATATTATACTTGGGGACCTATGAAAAAAATTTACCTCAATGGCCGGACACGGTTTTAATGGTTTTTACACCTTGCCACCCACATAGAAAGTCCATCACATAGAAGTGACTTGTGACTTGTAACATTATCTGCTTCTTACTTTCTTTTAGTCGCCTATTACGATACCCTCAGGATGGTATATGTTGGTGACACTAATCCACGCATTCTACAACCGCTACTCACCATTTAGAAGCCTCCAGATGAGTAAGCTCTGTGTGTGGTTGGCTGTAGAATATTTCGTTGCTATGTGATTTCAACTGTTTGTGAAGAATTTTTAAAGCAGCTTCTTTCTCGGGATCGTAATCTGAAAAATGTGAAATATTTTTAGTAAAGAAATAACTTAAAGGCCCTATATCATTATGGATAGGCAGACAATTCTGACTACCTTAGATACATTTCAACTATTGAATGTCGACCATGTACCAGAAAGCGCAGTGCTAGTAGGCCCTCCCACTCAATGGGGCGGTAACCTGGTTAAGATCTGATGGATGCGGGCCACTCCGGTGGTGGTTGTGGAATTTCTTGGGGGTAGTTGTGGAAATTCTTGGGGGCACCTTCTGTTCTTTGACCGGATGTTTGCCTTCCTCCACGCCTCTTTTCTTCATCTTCCTTCTCTCTGCGCCTTCGTTCTTCCTCTTCCTTCTCTCTGCGCCTTCGTTCTTCTTCTTCCTTCTCTCTGCGCCTTCGTTCTTCGTCTTCCTGTTCTTTGCGCCTTCTTTCTTCATCAGAAAGCCGTTTGCGACGACTTTCTTCATCGGCATCGAGTCTGTTACGTATGAAGGTTTTAACAAGCACCACTGTTATGGTATAACCATGAGGCAAATTAGTTTTATCGTTATGAAATCTCAGTAACTAGTAATTACATGTCATAGTATACATCTAGAACTATCGAAATAAAATAAGCTACAAAACGCCAGGCAAGTGATTTAAAGACTTGAAAAATTACCCGAGAGCTGATGCCGATCCTCGAGCCCTTGCTTGCGCATCTGAACCGTCTGCAGTGAATCCTTTTGCTAGCCCGACTTTCGATCCCGCTGTACTAGGTCGTGGTTCTGCACCTGCTCCTAATCCATGACCACTCACCAACTCCTTTATACCAGCCAAAGATACTCTAGAAGTCTTTCCTGCCCCCTTTCCCACAGCATTAACATCCAGTGTTGCGAGAGCAGCCATATCCAAACCACCTACAAAAATATAATTGCAGTAAATTTAAATATTATATGTATTGACAAACCCAATTTTATGTATTTATACACCAGTACAAACTTCGTCTAGCAGCTACAGCGGCGACATATTGTGAAGTGATGTCCTTTGCATCTGAAATAAAATGGGTAACTGACTCAGTACATTTGGGTGAGGGATTCCTGTATAACAAATTAGCACTACCATTCTGTAGACAAACAAATAGAATTTCAAGAAAAACGCGTAGAAATGATCGCAGCACGTGTTTCAATCTTAACATGTTCTGTTTAAAGTTTATTAATTGTTACTCACCATCCATATACTCCTTAGCTCTAGGTGATAAGTTATCTTTAGGTAGTTTATCCAATTTTCCCAAAACCATATCTTGTAGCACTGGTGCAGATTGTTGGCCTCCAAAATGTGTTGCAGATGACAACCTAGAGTGAATTATGAAGGTGTCCATTAAATTAAGAGGGCCAAGCCGTTAGGAAGTCAAGTATCGTAGCTAATTGTTCATACATATCAGATGTTTCTCCGTGTGTCATGCCGAATTTCTTAAGAGTTAGGAAATCCTTGTCTTTGTCTTTGTTCAATCCAGCTTGAATAGCTTCCATGGCTTCACCTTTATAAATAAAATCAAAACCTATAATAGTCTCTACCAAGATACAGTTGTTGTATTATTTCATACGTAATCAGGTTTGTGCTACTGACCTCTGCCTTTTATTACGTCTACCAAATGCGCTGAACCCTCATCGGTGGAATCTGAAACGAAATATCTCTCAGATTCAGCAGAACAAAACGTGGACTTAGAATTAAATAATAACGTCTAAAACCTTTTAATATCTCTTGAAGTTTCTTGTCCGGAATAACCGCAGTAACTTTAGAAACCATTTCGGTTTTCTTTTTTTCATCGTGAGCGGTTGTTACACCCACCGGCGCTTTCATGATTCTGCAAGCATTTGAAGTAAGCAAATTCAAATTCACTGAAGCAATTATTATTATCGTCTGCAAATGCTCGAGTATGGTAACATGTGTCATATTTGTGAACAGTTGCCGTTGCTGGAGGTCTGTCAGCTCAGCTAATATAAGATTACTTTTATCGACTGGATGTTCCTAATATGGCCCTTAGTGACTATTAGGCTTCTCCTGTATTAGACTTAGGATTCAGTAAAGTACTATATCCGAACTGCAAGTGGGAGGTGTCTTTACTAACTTCAAACTCAGCTGCTTAATACTTACTCTTCTCCGCCTTCCGTGTACGTCATCTTGTATGGACCTTGTTCGCCTATAATTTCGTCACCCTTGCGTGCCATCAAATCAGCCAAGATGCGACGTTTTTCCATATCAGCTGGCAATGAATTAGAAAATTACGCGGGTACAAGCAAAAACAAATCGTTTATTTTGTTTTGGTGCTTCAAACCTTTCCTTATAAATAACTCACTAATAGGTTCGGGCACGTTCGATTCTCGTCCAGATTGAGGAAGAAAATATCTAGTAAAACTCGAAAAAGAGAAGCATGGATGAAAATAGCGATGACTATCATTTGTCTGTATTATGTTATTCATTACTGTCACATGTCACAATAGTATTAAATCGAGAAATAAATTAGCCGCACTTACTTTCTGGCATTGGAGCAGCAAGAAACTTAGAAGATTCGTCTATGATGGCTGTAGAAAAAATAATACATTTTATACTGTATTTTTGAGACCTAGTCAAGATCCATAAAAAAGTTCAAATATTAACATTATTCTTAATGTGGTTGATAAAATCTTTCATGCAGCACTAGGAGATTGCAAGAGAAAAAAAAATGCGTAAATAACTACATAGACAAATAAGAGATTTATAGCTTACTTGGCATATACTTTTCATGTTCGGCAGGCGGTTGTCCAACTAGTTGTGTCAACTTGCCTCTCACAGATTCGTACGCTCCTTTGTCAACTTTGTCGTTAGTTAAGCTAGGCGCAATTTCGATTCTAAAAAATGCGATTGACCGGTTATAATATCAAAGTAAATTTACCTACAGGGAATTTCGAGGCAAAAATAACGATTTGATAACCTGCTTAACTCTCATTTTTTTTAGTACGACCATACGAACCTTCTTGCACCATCATTGTAAGTCTGCTGGTATCCTTGCAGCTGACCTAGGGGTGCATCTCCCTTCTTCTTCATCAAATTCACTAAGTGTTCCAAGGTGTCTCCTAAAGTAAACAAATACTGTACGATGAACGATCAGTGACTGGTACACAACATGCAGAGTCGTTAGAGCCAGTCGATTTGCGAAAGGTCACATTGCATTTGTTCAACGGCAGGAATAGTTATTTGTTCGCATTTATTTCTGTATGACTAATTTGATTAAGTAATTGACGTTGGCCCTGGATTTCAGGCGGAATGGCGTCAAGACACCGCACTGATATCATATGCTTTCTTTTCTCATAATGGGTCTAGACGTTATGTGGACTCCATTTTACGCGGCTGCGCCTGCACGTGTTGCTTAGAAAGAGCTCCTCCACGAAGCACAAAGGAGAAGTTTATCAAAAGTAAAAAAAAAGGTTTATCAGTGTCTCGTATCTGATAGTTAACTTACAATTAGTTAATTCTAGAGCCGTTAACCAATATTATGCGTACCCTTTTCTCCACCAACTTTTGCTAAATGTTGCGCAGCAGAATCCATAGTTGCTGTAAAATATACACAATGTAATTATTAGGTATGGAGGTAAATTTTGCTCTATCCATTATTTTATTATAGGTTAGACAATGATGGCTGTCAAAAAAGGATAAACATTAAAGGCCATAAAATTCGTAGGCTTTAGAGGTTATTAAACGTTCAGTCTCTGCTTATAGCTTAGATTATGTGGTACTGTTTATTTCTAGGTTCTTCGGGGATGACAAGGTATACCGTATTTCCTAATTGCGTCAAGTTTCCACGTCGACTAGATTACTTTCCCCTAGCATTTTATATACTAGGGAAACCTAACCTAGAAAAGATCTACTAGTTTAATAAAATTCTTCCCATGCCTAAAATTACTGGGAAGAAGCTGTGAAATCTGTATAATCGCTCCTTCAGTCCATGACTCGAAACAAAACCATTAGGTAGGATGAGTTATATTTATTTAAACTCTCACTACCCATTCTCAGCAATGAATTCGTATAAGAGTTAAATACTTGCATTTAGAGACCTCAGAGTCAAACCTAAGCACCTAAATGTTGAAATAAATAGTCGGTAGCTTACGCTTCAACTCGTCGACAATAGTATGTGCCATTTGCTTCGGCATCCCAACTTTAAGTTCGCCGCTAATGCGATGTTTCAAATCTGCGTGCTTAGTGTCAGATTCCAACGGTCCAGCAAATATTAATCTGCATAATGGAGATTCATCGTCATTTCGGCCAAAAGACGTCCACGGCTGGACGTAGGCGTCCCCGAATAGGGGGTTTGCCATAATCGCCACCCTTGGCAGGCGGATTGGCGGTCGCAATACCGGATGGCCGATGTTCAACAGAACGTCGCTGCTGCCCAACGCCTGTTGTCCCTTAGTTGCCTTCTACGACACCCACGGGATGATATGGGGTGGTAGTATTCTCACTCCACCACCACACGGAAATAATAGAGATTAGAGGCTTCAAATCTGGGCGAGTAACTATAATTATGCAAAGATTATAAACATATTTAAGTATTATTTCGAGTTCATTCCTTCAGTTCTGTGGTAAGACCTCACTTGTACGAGTAATTTCAATTGCTGGACATCTAGATAACATTATCAAACATAATACAGAAACTGCTTAAAAGATACCGTAGTTAAAAACGTACATTATTAAGCAGCCGTTTTTCAGTGCTACGCAAAAAATCAGATCAAGATAATATGCCACTATCAAGTCATGTTTCGGAACTTTATGTTGAATTTATAATAAACAACTGTACTAACACGTCTGCTCCGTCAGAGTATGTCTGACCAAAAGCCAAGTATTTGAAGAGTGGTCGTGATCCCAAAGCTTTCATTATTGCCGAGACTAAGTTCAATTCATATCTGGCGCCGCCGGCGTTCCCTGTTTGATTGGATTGAGGAAATTGGATTATAGTATATTTCATTACAAGTGCGGAAAGGCTGTCATTACAACGAGTTCCGACAAATGTTTACCCGAGCCGAGGCGCAGCCGAAGGCGAGGGTTGACAGTCGGAACAAGTTGCAATGACGGTTCCGCACGTGTACTGAACGACTATTTTTAATACAGTTGCGAAAAAATGAAGCAATTTAATAAAATAATAAAAACACAATAAACTCAACTAACTAATCATTTCAGAAAAATGGCGCCGACCGTAGAATGTAAGCAGAGATTTTTTTTTCTTCACCCATTCTGGTAGGCAAAAGGAACAATGCCCATACAGCCAAGTCTTCAGTAGAATTTTTTTATCGATATGAAATGAAATTTTATTAGATGAAATAAAACTCATTCAATCAAATCATTAAATCTGATATTAAAACAAATTAGTACGTAGTCTCTTTTTAGAAATATACGTATTTGCATGAATCATAAAAACTTCTACGATTTTTTTTAGTAAAAACTTCATGGTTGGTTTTTTCTTATAATAGACATTATTTTGACAGGTGGGAAAGAGAACGCACTAGTGCGGGAATGGTAAAAAATAGCACGCGTGTGTATTGTGTTATAACCCACTTCCTGAACGCTATACGTCCCTGCAATATGCCACTTTTTGAGCAACTGTATTAAAAATAACATTACAATATTTACAAAGTTCTTGTTAACCTTTTAACAAAAGAATAGATCGAAGCCTTTGCATACCGGCTCCTTCCAAATACCTGCCTAGTGTTTTTTAAAGTAGGTATGTATCCTAATAGTGTCTGCATCGCTTGACGTTTGTTTGAGGACAATCGCACAGCCGTTCGTCTTTTATTATCACCTATTTTGTAGTTGCGTCGATGCTGTATCAATATCTTCAATCCTTGGCAATACATACTAGATTTACCAAATGTGCGATGCGTGTACTATTTCATATAGTTAAGATTTGATACAAGTACCTCTCACAGCGACCGCTTGAGAAACGTGCTTCGCAACGTCGTTGATTACCGCTGAAATAAACAACACCACGTTAAAGTTCCGTATAAGCCCGCGAGGATTCAGAAATAATAGGTGGCAACTCATTCTAAAGTGACCAAGATATAGGAAATCTAACAAAAAATTTATGAATCCCAGTATTGAATAAGAAGTACTGAAAGAAATCCAGTCCCTACAGAATACTACAAATAATTATGGAGGCTAATTTATGGGCTTAATATGAAATTAGTATGACTTGAAAGTTCATAAAGATGTGACAGATTCAATATGAAACTAAATTTCTATAAAAATATAGTTATATATATTTATAATTGTCTTACTTTTCATGGGGATCTTGAGGTCGTTTGGAGTCAGTTTCTCCATGTCGGCGGTGAGTTTCGCCTTTCCTTCATCAGCAATATCTTTCACAGGCAGAAACGGTACTAGCATAGGTGCTGCTTCAATGCTGAAATATTTTTACTTAATTTACACATCTTATCATTAACACCAAAAAAGTTTATTTGAGTAGTTGCCTAATATGGAGTATGAATTTAATTCATGGTAAGCGACAATTCACTATACGCATTATTCTACAGAATGTCTGACCGGCTCTTCTCTGTGGACCAGTAGCCAGAGGTAGCTGTAGCATGGTGAATCAAATCATGAATAAAGTGAATATTGATATTGTTTCAAAATCACACATCTTTTCACGGCACGCCTCGCGGAACTTGTTAGTTTCTATCGACTTGTGACGCGATACAGCTAAATTCAAAAGTACTTGCAAAGTGCTTGTGTCAAAATCGTGTGGCATTAGATAAATTGACACACTATTAAGTTATCAAAACTAATAACTATTTTCACTTAGCAAGAACTATCAAAAAGGACAATCAATAGTACGTTGATTGTGAATTTTCACTTAGCAAGTTTGGGCCCAGATCGTAAGCGATCCACTAACAATTGCTCGCATATGGACGTGTGTTACATTGCCAACAACTGTCAAGACTGAAAGCATGGTGCTGGCAGTAGAGTCAAATTGGATTTCGTTGGCTGCTATACTGGTAAAGATCGATTGACCAGTACTCACGCGGAGGAACAACCAAGATTATAAATGCTGGCCGTTTTAAAACCAATTAAACCAATCCGTCTATATCGAAAAAATCCTTTTAAAACCGAAATAAACCATTTGTTCGGTCTATAACGGTTGGTTTTGATTACTGTTTGTTTTTCCAAATTACAACTACATTTTCTTAATTTTACCGAGGTAGTTAGGTATATTGGAGTACATACATCTAAGTATTTATAATGTGTAATGTTTTTTTAATGTGATACTGATATTTTTAAACACGTTTAGTTCTAGTTGGTGCGTCCAACCAAGCGTAGTTTTTAAATAAGTAGGTATAGTTATGATATATCTACAATAACTAAACTTATGAAATATTGCCCAAAATGAATTGCAAACGCAGTTCCTTTTTTGTAGGCGAGCTTTCAGCCGTATAAAAGGGTTTATTTGGTTTAGAGCGTTTTAAATCGGTTGTTTTACATCTATAGTCTTAACAGTTGTGATCGTGTTATTGTATTTAAATCGCAACGTTTCAGATACTAGGTATATTGCCTTTTAGATAAGAAATAAGGACTTTACATGGATCTTTTACAATAATGATTTGATAGAAATAGGACATTATTTGGGAACATCATCAACATTACCCTGCAAGAGATACGGGTCTGCTATGCCCCGCCCCACCTCTCTTAAATTCTCTTCACTTACTCTTTTATACCATCACCATATGTCATTGTGTAGCTGTTGCGTTTTACGTATTCCTTCCCTGGAGATTTTTTCATCGTGTCAACTAATAACTTCAACGCTCTACCTAAACATAAAAAGCAATGTTATAGACAATGATATCGTATATGTATTTATTATGAGCTTATTATATGTATGTATTTAAGGTCATAATTTATAGTGACATTTTTTTGATCAAACTCACCTCTGTCACGGATGAACCCAGATAAGTACTTAGCGCAGCTCGGGATCACCTCTGGAAAAAAATAAATTAAATAACATAAAAAGCTGTGCGATCACAAACGTCTGGACACTATTGGCCGAATGCGCGCGAGCGCCTTTGATCTGTGCAGAAAAACCGACAGCGCTCCGAAGTGCGGCAAGTGGTCGCGAGTGGTGACCAGCTACGCCAAAAGACTTCTATACACGTTGGCGCTTGCCTTTACTCGGCCAACTAGGCGAGCGATGGCCAGACAATGCAAATATAGTCTATACGTTGGTATTGGCGTTCACTCGGCCATGCTGGGCCAACGTATATTGCTGGCTTTAGTTTATTCCCAAGATGGAATAGGTGCCGGATTAACCACGTAGCAAGAGTAGCAACGGCTACGAGCCCCGCGCGAAAGGGGGCCCCGCATATTTAAACCCACTCATCATTGACTGTGCGTAATTTTTTGAGTAAAACTTATTAAGATGTTGTAAATATGTATTAATTACTTACAAAATTGTAACCTATATATAGCAAATAAACGTATTGAGTATTAAATTGTATTTTGAAAGAATTTCCTACGGGCCCCGCGCTTTGCTGTGGGCCCCGCGCTTACCACTAACCCAGTGCCGGATCATATTAAAGAAGTACTTATTAAAATTGTTTCTTCATTATCATGGCTTTTTTTCAATTTCATTGGTGTCGGCACCACTCAAAATTGATTTGACAGAGCGATTGTCGTCTGTCTTCTATTGGCACGGCCGGTTATTGACTGCTACTGACGGTACAATTGCAGCGGGTACTCAACTCCGAAGCACGGAACAATAACTACCATTTACAAATGACGGACCTATCCCACCTCCAGTAATTGTTATTTGGTTACTATTGAAAAAGAATTCACTATTAGCTATGTCATTGTAACCAAAATATTAACCGTCCATGTCCTTTTTCATAGACTTTGGTGTTGCTGCGTCCACGGCTTGGTGTAGTAGCTTTTCCAATTTGGGAACTTGTGCTGTATCTGGGGCTATGCTTGTAAAGCCAGGAGCTGTTTTCAGTCTGAAATGTACCCCAATAGTAGGCAATGTAAAACAAACAATAAAATAAAACAGACTAATTTGCATTGCATTAACTTGGTCAGTCGATGGCAGAGGGTTTCACATCGAGCTTTTCTTCTCTAAAGCGCGTCTTCCACGCAGAGGGAATAGAGCTAAACAGCATGACAACTATTTGTTGGAGGCGGGTTCTGATCACTGGATCGAGGTCCACGATCCGAAAGTCCTCTCCACTGAACGGCATTATTATGCGAGAACGGTTCGTGAAGCGGTTGAAATCAGAAAAGACCGTAATTTCAACCGAGACGATGGATTTAATTTGGCGGCATCGTGGAACCCCGTTATAAGCAAATGTATAGTTCGCGGTATAGGTACTAAGTGTTCAACCGATACAGTCAGTGTTGTGTGCCGTAGTGACAACCCTACGTGTGTACAAAACCAAGTGAGGGTAGGAGACCAAAGTACCCTCACTTCCCACCGGAAAAAACTTGCGGTCTGCAGTCAGCTCGCGACCACGGCCATTGTAACATGGTCGAATCGTCGAGCAAAAACAGGTAATACTTCTGTGCGCGATAAGTCCCGTTGAATGTTTATAAGTATGTAATCTATACTATACAAATTTCTACGTGCAGTAGCTGAGTCTGACTACGTAGACTGTAGTGACACATTAGCGAGACTATGTGTACACGTCGTAGATTGCCCTAAGACAGTCGCTCTCCGTAATTTTAATCTATAGTGGACGAGGCGTTTTACGGCTGGTCTCGGCCTTGTAAATTCCTATTGTCGGCTCTTACGAGACCCTCACGATGGAATATGGTGACAGTATGTATACCAAATCCGTCACCACACGGACTCTGGTTCACGGGTCTGCTGCTAGATGTATCTGAATGAATGAATGAATCTGGTTGGTACTTGGCTCTAGATAATCTTAGTTTAGCTATAGGTATTAGTGTTGCAAGTAAAGCCACTTACACGTAAGCAGTAGCAAACTTGGTGCTGACTTCAGCGTGTTCAGGGGCAAATTTTTCCGAGCCATCTTTCTCCAGCTCTTGGATTAAAAGGTCGAATGCCGGACCGCGTTCGACTGCAAGGGACATATCCAATTTATAATCTCAATGATGCTAAAAAAATCATAAATCCGTGTGGAAATTGGTTTAGAATACTTAGTGTCACCACCCCATTCCATCCTGAGGATGTACTAAGAACCGAAAAGGAAATGACAAGGCCGAAAACCTGGCCGCAAGAGAAGGAAAATTTGAAACGAAACCCTGTGCAGACCCGTCTGGCCAGCGTGGCACTGTAGGCAAATTACCCTCCATGTAACTGGAGGAGGCCCGACTCAGCAGTGGGTCATTTATAGGCTGAGCAGTTCTAGTAGTAGTATAAAAGAGATTTCCACCTTTATGCTGAATTGCTGACCCATTACCATATCTCTGGAACCACAAGGCCCCGAGAAATTTGGTAGGAATATTTCTGTCGTCGACTAGAGGTGAGCGAAGAAAAGATTTTACAAAATTACACGCCAGATCGCGGGAGCGCATTTTTTTTTATCACTATCATCACTACATAATATAAAACAAAGTCGCTGTCGTCTGTCCGTCCCTATGTATGCTTAAATCTTGAAAACTACGCAACGGATTTTGAAGCGGTTTTTTAATAGATAGAGTGATTCAAGAGGAAGGTTTATATGTATAATACAACTAAATATTTTGGAGAAACACTGATAAGTTTAGATGTTTATCATTGCACCCGTGCGAAGCTGGGGCGGGTCGCTAGTTTTTTATAAACTGAATCTCCTGCATTAGCTATAACCTTACAAACGTGTAATTAACAAACACAAATGACACCCAGACGCAGAACAAGTGCTTCTTTTGAACATAGAGACACTTGTCCGATCCCGGAATCGAACCGGGGACCCGTGATTCATAGGCGGCACATCCAACCCCTAGACCAACGTTTGCCGGTGCAGCTAGTACATGATTTAACAAGACAATAACAGATGATTTTATCTTTCGTACAGTAAATACTTACTTTCATCAATAGCCCGCTGGGATAAATATTTAGAGCACACATCCAGTGTTTCTGTAAATGAAATTATATCAATATCTTGGATAGCTCCCACACTAAACATTGAAATGTTTAATAATGTTGCCATGTGACAAAAACAACTGATATCTGGTTCTACAGCAGCACTCGTCTGTTCAACGTTGTATGGATATAATTGATAAAAATACATTGTATCTATGGATAAAAAGCATTGTTTCCAAGTTAGCTATGTATTTTTTTTATGTAAGAGGCTCCAATATAAACTCCAAAAGTAACCTCGCTGTCGCACGCAACCATTTAGATGTAATCTTTATATTAATACGTGAAGCAAATAGGTACTTTGTAGGTACTGTGTTTTTACGAAAATTATAATAAAGGGTTACCACACTTATAGTTTATATTAAAGAAGGAATGCAGAATGCAAATATTTCATATAAGTACATTTAGTAATAATACATAAACATAATAATACATTAATTAATTATCAATAACATAAAAAATACACACGCTACAATCATGGCTGCAATGTATTTGACACACACGCACCCTTTTGTTTATTGTTAAAATCTGTGAATAATCAAATAGAATAGAATAACTATATTTTATAAACTAATTACGGTCGAATTATGATATGACAAATAGATATGCTCAAAAAGAATAATATTATCTATTGACAGATTACCGTCCATATCACTCTTTAGTTCTGGAGAAGTTACACCATCAGTCAATTTCGTCAATTTCGAGTGGATCTCTTGTGACAAGTTAGGATCATCGTGGTCGGTATCCAATCCTTTAGACTGTTCGAGCCTAAAATGAAGCAACTCTCTTAGTCAAACAAATGACCCGGCCATACTAAATGTAGCTACTAGCCAACAAAAGGATCGCTAATCGTTTAAATTTGGACATTTTTTACTGGAGACATTTTAAGGTGAATGTTCCAGGGTAGCCCGCGAAATTCAAATTTTCTTACGATTTTTGCAATTTGCAGGTCAGTGCTAGGTTGTATGTTGATTAAAATGTTATTCGCGGCTGTAAGACGTATGTAGTTATAGAATTATAATCATCAAAATCATCAATACAATCCTCCAAGCTCATAAAGGTGCAAGAATGACTGAGCTTGAAAAAGTTTTTTTTTTTATTTCTATAACTACATACCTACGTTAAATAATTTAAACGTTAAATAAATTAAAAACGTTAAATAAATTATAAACGTTAAATAAATTTGAATTTCGCGGGCTACCCTGGAACATTCACCTTAATGTCGAACTAACTTATGTTAGTCGTCCGTTTACTTTGGTCCACTCCACTAATTATCTTGTCTTTAGTATTTCATGGGGTGGTGACACTATGTATCCTAAATCCGTCGACACACGAAAACTAATTCGACCAAACCCATTTATAAATAGGACAACAAAACAAGTAACAGCTAAACTATAGTAATTCTAATAGACGGTTCCTATTTAGGATGGAACCCTTAAAGTTAATATGTTGACACATCATCTCACGGACTACATGATTATAAAGCAACACTTATGGTTTAATTTATACAGTTTAATCTATAAAGTTGGGTTGCAGCTAAACAGTGTTGGGTAAATAATGTTATCTTTAGCACCTTTGGAACTGTATCATAGATATATTTATTTACTTTTTCTCACTGCTCTATTAAAAGGAAAATTAAGGTACTAACTCATTGGCCGCTTGCCCATTATTTCTCTTTGCTTTATCCTTCTGATACAACATTTCTCCAGGTTTTCCTTTCATAGTTTTCACAAGAAGCTTAAATGCTGGGCCCTTGTTCTCTGTCAACGTTTTAGGGGAGAAAAAGATAAATTGAAGTTTTTTTTCTTTAGGCTTTAAAAAGAAAACAATTTATTTGCATTATTTAAAAAAAAATCGTAATACACGTTCATTTATTAGTCGTAGTATAGAACAGTAAACCTAGTGGTATCAAAAATCTACGTAACTAATTTTAAATACTTAATTATGGAATGAGATCTTACTGTTGTTTTCCGCATTTTGAGCCAAGAAGTTTGAACAAATGTTCACCATATCTGTAATAACAAGACAATTTAATTGAATAAGTATTAAGGACCATATCCAACCAAATCAAGTAATTCCCAGGGAAAGACTTTATTTACATCGCACACAGGCATAATATTTAAAACCAAAGAATATTTCTTTCCCACACTAGAGCAGTTTGCGCTCGAGTTCTTTAGCTATCATTTTACCCTAGAATGTTCTGGCTAGGTATCTGTTTACTACATTATCTATTTAATTCACTTGCACTCAAATCGTCGCAGTCAAAGATGTTGTGATTGGTTACAAAAAAATCCTATTTTTTTCCACACGATTATGTTACTAGACAACAATGTGATCGTTTAGTAATGCCTACCTTTCATAGCGGGTGCAAGTTTCGACGGTGTATGCGGTTTAGCCGTATCTGCGAGATCCTTACTAACTTTTTCCGCCAACAACACGCTGAAATCCGAGGCATCGAAATTGGGAGTACGTTTTAACCTATAGACAAAACAAATAACTGAAACTCTAAAGAACACCAAATGCAAAAGTTTCGTGTTGCAGCTAGTAAAAGGAAAAAAAACCTTACTCATCAGCAGCTTCGCTGTACGTCTGCTTGAATTTCCCGTTAGTCAATAAGTCGGTGTCACCTTTTTTAGCCATAGAGTCCGTCAGAATCATAAACGCTTCAAGCATGTCTCCTAGACAATAAAAAACATTTGAATATTAGAACGTATAAAATACTGGTAAGCAATAGCGTTATGGCAGCCAGCTACCAAATAACTTGTCTATGCAAGATAAAATGGAAAAGACTTACCCGTAAATTTTAAATACGCTGGACGAGCTAAAACATAAATAGAATTAATAAGTAGATTACCTAACTTAAATTACAAATCAGCAATCGGAGCTTAGAGTAAAAAAAACTTAATTACGTCCTTTAAGCAGACCCCCTGCTCCTCCTTTTCCACCACCCTGAAAATAAAATGTTTATTAAAATTTAAATGGATTGATTTAGAAAAAAAATCTATCTCCATTCTCCAATCCCGATACAAATGAACAAATTCTAATTGAATTTAAAATCAGTTTGGGCTCGGAAAATGAAGACAGATTCCAAATATTTCAAAATGGCAAATAATAATTACCTTTTATGTTCACTTGTATCAAGAAAAGAAAAACATTGAATGAAATTAAAATTTTATTATGTTTACTCTTTTTTTACATTTTTCTTACAATCTTCGTTTTTATCTTGATTAAGTTACATTTCGCAATACTTTAAGGCACAATTATTTCCACTTTTTTTATATAAACTTAATTCATGTTGGTGCATGGGGTTGGGGTTTGTACAAAAAACCACATTCAAGGACTGTTTCCTCACAAAATAAATTGCGTAATAGCGGAATCTTCACAAGGATGATAAGTAGCTGCATTTCCTTACAAACCAAAACAACGCATTTTTATAGCAACTTAACGCATGCCTTACTAATACTTCTCCTACGCAGCCCATACATGACCCACTGCTGAGTCTGGACTCCTCCAGTTACATGGAGGGTAACTAGCCTACTGACCAGACGGGTTGGCACAGGATTTGTACCAAGTTTTCCTTCTCATGCTGCTAGGTGGTTTGCCCTCAGGATGGAATGGGGTGTATACTGCTAATACTTAATGGGAAATAACGGAATAGTGACTTGTACTAAGCTTCTATCCATCTATTATAATGTAAAGCTTGTAACTGTAAATCCTGCATAACACATTAGAAATGATGACAGATGGCAACGAGTTACAAGTAGGTTTATCTGTATCAGTGTTACAACACATTACCGAACATTTTTTTATATAAAAAAGGAATACTTACATCACCCATCATATTTAAAAAATCGTCGGCAAATCGAGCATCGCCTGTTCCATCCATTTTTAGGACATCTGCGAACAAAAAAGTTATACCTATTTTGTAAAAAAAAACCAGAAGAAATCAAGGTTAGTCAAATAAAATAATAACATAATTTTGTTCGTTTGTTTTTCTTTGCACGTTTTTCCTTCCAGAGATTAACACCCACTTGCTGAAGCTGCTCGACTGGAGAAGAGAACTTATAGGTAGGTAATACTACATATTAGGTTTTCGGCCTTGTGATTTCCTATTATTCTTGGAAGAGAGTGGTGACACATTGTTTTATAAATTCGTCGCCACGCCAGCGCCAACCTTGTTTGATATAAAATAATAATTTAAGTGTCAATCGAACGCTTTATTTTATCTTTACTCATACCACCATTGATGAATAGTGTTATAATAGTGAAGGTAAAAAAAACTGCTAAGCACCGAATTGTATACCTTATTGCTTAGGACTGGACGGTGCGCTCGAGGTGGCAGGTAGCGTCTCAGAGTTGCCAGTTTGCGGTGCGCTAGTCGCTTCAACACTAGGTGATGCAGTTGTTACCGCCGTCGTGGGCGATGTGTTCGTAACAGACGTCGAATGAAGCACCGTTGTGGATGGCGCACCGGGTGGTCTTTGGTCGTCAGCTTTACTGCGTACCACTTCTTCTCATATGAATAAGAAACGAATACCTTTAGCGACGTCTTTGCTGAGCCCTCGGGGATATCTACTTGCTAACAATTGTTCAATTTTTTAATAAAATATTGAATTTATCGACGGAAAACTATACCATTTAAAATGAACAACTGTCTCAACTTCAAACTGTCTCACTAGGAATGATATAATGGTGTATTACCTTTAACTCGTGTACTCTGCAAGACTCCGTTGAAACTTGACAATTGTTCCTAATGCTAATGTGACGTAAATGTTGTTGAACTCACCCTCATCTTCGTCGAAGTCCATCATAAGCATTCGGTCTTCGGATTCAGTAAGAATTTCATCAATCCACACCGCTACCTGTGAAAATATTTAACAAAGAGGCAGCCGGTTTTGGAGAGTTCCACTATTTGATGAGGCTATTCTTACATTCATTCAAAATCCTTGTCATTTGTGCAAAATGCGTGAATGGTATTGAGCAGCATGAATGTATGTTAAGGACTTTATTTGTGTGTATTATATACCTTCAAAAATCTCACTACTACTTAGTTTCTTTATATCAACCCTTCCCAGCATCCAATTAGTTTCATGCCGAGTCTACGGCAATAATATTTAGTTACAATACCTTGTCAGCCATTTCCATCATGAATTTTGCTTTGGGGTGTCTACATTTTCTTGATGGTGCTCTCATGTGCATCAGGCCGCAAATCTCATCCAGAATAATATCAGACAACCTCAGCATGCTGAACATGGAAAATACAGATATATTGGACTACGTATCTCGTCGTCGTAGAGTTTTAATGTAGTTATTAAAGGTTCAAAAACACCCGCAAAGCTATTATGATACTAAAGCAATGGATAGGAACATTTAATGACTCAGTGACCACCTATTTTGTCGTAAGCCATTTTGTGCTAAATAAATGAAGTATGATGTAGGACTAGATAAGAATACGTAGTATCACCACCCCATTCCATCTTGAGGGTATCAAAAAGTAAGGCAAAAATAAATGGAAAGGCTGAATACCGAGCCGCAAGAGAAGGAAAACTTGATACAAAACCCTGTGCCAACCCAACCATCAAAAATCTGTCTCAGCAGTGGGTCATCTATGTACTGAGTAGTAGTGAATGAAGGATAACAAACCCATCGGCAAGCGCATAGGTTCCAGGCTTCGTGAGGCGTTGCTGGATACCTCTGGCAAAAGCAACTGTTGCATTGCGTGCCCACACGAATCGCTTATCGCCACAAATCGCAAGAACCTCCTTCTTGATTTGGTTCACTTTTATTCTGAAATTAATTTGACGCTGTATTTTTCAAAAGCATTTTTTTAATACTATACATATACTTCCTAAAGAATATGCCTACAGTTGAAGCAAAAGGGGCAAGATATCCGTCTGGCCAGCGTGATACAATAGGCTAATTACCCTCCATGTAAATGGAGTAACTCGATTCAACAGTGGATCATCTATGGGTTCAGTGGTACTAGTACCAAATAAACTTACAACTACTCCTTAATTGCAAAACAAACTTACGCGGCATTTCTCTTCTTAGTTTTGCGCAAATTGATAAAGTATTGGTAAGCTTGATCTGGCTTAAATGGTTCATCTGCATCCAGCATTGACCTTAACCGGCTGATCTACAATACATTTGCCCCGATTAAAAAAAAAGCCAAGCTATTTTTTCAGAATTCGGATCAGGAAATGCGGGTCTTTACACAGATTTGGATATTTATACCAGTGATCAGTATGATCAGCTGTCCTTAACATCAACACAGTATATCACCAGCAACAATTCCATTAAATATCTTCCTTTACCTACGTAGGTATCCCCATGAGCGATGAGATACTCAATAACAAAAGCTCAATAATAAAAACAGTTGTAAATAGAACATTAAATAATTTGTACTTAAACTAACAGTTTCGGGGGCTAATAAATGGGCATTTTCTCTCCACAAACTAATGATGGTTCTTCGTCTTGGCTTGGATATCAACTCAAGTCTATCAGTCAGAACTGCTCCGTGCCGACGGAGACAGCGAGCGTGCGCCCGTAGCGCTTTCCTTGACACTTTCACGTCTGTCGCCTTAGGTCCCCTGATTATTTCAAATTACTCGTTGTTACTTCAGCATATAACCAAATATATTACGGCCGGCGAAATATTTATTTTATATTTATTTAATTTGTACAAATTGGTCACTGTATTAGATAATAAAAAAAATGATAATAGCAGTTTTCTTCACGAGTATACATGCGCTAAAGTTCGCAGAGCCTATTTTCACACTCACCAAGATACCCGGCCGTAATATAACTGGAGATAAACATGAAAAAGAGTGAATTTTTCAAGTATGTGTGGAGGCCAAAATCCAAACCGAAAAAATATCACATCCTGTATTACACAAACAGATAGTTCCCTAATAAAAAACTAATTCTGAGAAGTGACATCATATTATGACAAATCAATAAAAAATCGTATGATTTTAAATATGAAAATTAACTACGCGTTTAGGTAGTTGTCATCAAAAGCCGGCTCGAGACTCTCTTGACCGTTTTTCGATATTCTTTGTACTTTCATTCATCATAATCCATCACGAATGTAAAGTCAGTCAGTTGGTAGACAATAATTATGTTCTATCTATTAGGTACCATATTCACTTAGCTTATAAGGAAACATTATTGAAGTAAAATTCTGTTAAAACGCTTCTTTGTAAGAACAAACGTGCAATGTCAATGATTCATTCCATTTAGAACCTTGTTTTATGTGTTTTGCAAAAGTGTTTTGCAAGATATTTCGTTATTCGTCCAAAGCGAAACGTACCTTGGTTTGGCAGGACGTGGCACGGAACGTACCGATTTCAAAGGTACAGACTTCTGTAACCGTCGTATATCGCGGCCAGCTATTATGGCGTCTGCCACTGATGGAGGAGCAGGCACCACCTCGTATGGTGGGTATGGTGGAAATGATGGAGGTGGTGGCGACCCATCTACAAGTGAAGATGAAGAAATATAAACGAATTATAGATAAGGAAAACATTGTGTGACGTTCTTGCTATCGTGGATGGCTTTAAAGAGTGACTGCGATAACACCGATAGAACCGGGAGGTTTGCTGATTTCAGAGTCGCTGCCAAAGTTAGGAGCTAGGAAATCTTGCGAAGGAAGTTTTATTCCCTCATCTGTTATTTGATATAAAATGTGTTTATATACATTTGTAAAAATGTTACTTACCTTCTCCCACTAACTCCGCTGTGGTATGAGAACCTTCTGGTTCCGATTCTGCCATTTTGAATGTCCTTTTTATTTCTTGAAACAGTCCTTGTATTTAGGCTTTCCGAAAAGTCAATTATTCTTTCGATACGGTAATGATGAATGCATTTTATAGAATGACGTGTTGAAAGAATATTTTGTTTCTGTCGGTATAATGTAATTCTCATTCAGATTTCGGCCAGCTCTTTATAACATGGTTAAAAAAGTACTTACCTATTAGGTACTTACATTTTTAACCCCTAAAGTCATGCACATCTTATTGATCTATCTATTAGATCTCTGAAACTGTTGGACTGAAGAGGTAAGGACATTAACATATACCACCAGTGTATCTTGCACTTGAGATTTTCAGATGCCGTAGAAAATGATTAACCAGCCAGATGATGTTGTAGGATTTTTGAATATTCTAGTGTTTCTAGGCGCATTATGTAAAGGGTTAGTGCTACCGATATCAAACATATTTATAAGGGGGGTACCTAGGGGTGATTCGTTCAGCATTACCTTAAAATAAGATAGAATAGAATTCACCTTAGGAAGTGAACAAGATAAATAACATAAAACAAATTAAAGAACATTTACAATAAAATTGTATGCTCTACACTCACGCGTGACGTGAATAAACGCCGTAAGTAAGTCGTTTGTTAGCTGTTAATATTTGTTTGTTCTCCAATAATAAAATAAAATAAAAATAATTAAAAATGTATCTTCAAGTTAGCCCCCCACTTGCAATTTATAATATTTTTCCGACAATAATGACTCGTAAATATTTATTTTCGATTGTTCGTACATAAAATACGTTTGTTCTCTTTCGAAATTAGGTACTCAGTTTTTGTTGAATTAACTATTTTAATTAGCTGAATATATGTATGCAATTTATAATTCGACGTAGGAAAACGTATTTGCTGTAAGCCTCAAAACACAAAATGTTCAGCAGAGCCAAAAAACATTTCTAAAATTAGAAATAAATACTCAAAAACTATCCATCGTAGGAACATGATTTTAAAAACGTATTTTTAGTTTTTCTTGTTTTACATGTTACTTAAAGAGATATCCTTCTGAGTCAATTAATACCAGTGTTTTTGTGGCTTACAGCAAGCAAGTTTTTTTTACAGATCTATAAAACGCTGTATCCATCAAGAATTTTCTATGGCAAAAAAACATTTCTATTATGTTTAGAACTTTTAAGTGCTGTAAATGGCATACATATTTTTTAACGTAAAACTAACTAGATGTGAGCCACAGTGAAACATTTATCTTATTATTTACGACGTCATTAAAACGTGTAAATGTCGGTATTACAAAAAACTCATCCTGCCAAAATGGCGTAAGTATCTGTTTGAAGAATGGCGTAAGCCACAAATGCATCAAATATAATGGTTTTTGATAGACTTACAGCCAAGACCACACCAATAATTTTCAAAAAACTTACAGCGTAAGCGATTTTTTTTCTTCGTTAAAATTATGAGAGTCTGATCAATCGACGTAGATTTTTTTTCTGATCAAAATGATGTAAAAAACGAATTTTCGATTTTTTGAGGCTTACAGCAAATACGTTTTCCTACGTCGATATGTACTAAGCATGCGTCAACTAAACGCTTAAACTTTCAACGGGGTTTTAATCGTGAAAAGAAAACATTATAAATCCTGAAGGAACATTACTTTAAAGTAACTCTGCTATATATATATTATCCGTGTGGTAGCGGAGTAAGAATACTACCACCCCATATCTTCCCGTGGGTGTCGTAGAAGGCGATTAAGGGACAACAGACGTTGGGCAGCAGCGACGTTCTGTACAAAAACATACCATCCGTACTGCGATCGCCAACCCGCCTGCCAAGCGTGGCGATTATGGCAAACCCCCCCATGAAATGAACACAAATAGAAAAACGGCCCCCAGTCCCCGGCAGCCCCGCTATTCCTTCGGCCACGGTAGCAGCCAAGGTAACGGTGGGGCAGGGGGTGCTAAAAATCTCCGGCAGAGATCCGGCTACCATACAAAACGACGGCTGCACCTGGCAACATACAACACACGGACACTGCGGACTGACGAGAAGATCGTAGAACTCGAGGAAGAGTTGAGCAAGTTGCGATGGGATATAGTGGGGTTGTCTGAAGTCCGAAGAGAGGGAGAGGACACAATAACCCTCAAATCCGGCAACTTGCTCTACTTCCGGGAGGGCGACCAACAGTCCCAAGGTGGTGTTGGGTTTATCGTCCACAAGTCCCTTGTGAACAACGTTGTTAAAATCGAGAGTGTGTCGACCAGGGTGGCGTACCTTATACTCAGAATAACCAAGCGTTATTCGCTGAAGGTCATACAGGTATACGCACCGACCTCGGCACACCCCGACGAAGCGGTGGAGACAATGTATGAGGACATTTCCTCGGCCATACATGGCTCTAGAACGCACTACACCGTTGTCATGGGGGATTTTAACGCGAAACTGGGCAAGCGGAGCGGAGATGAGCTGCAAGTGGGGCAATTTGGGTTTGGACACCGGAACCAACGGGGCCAGACTTCGGCTGGTTTTCTGGAGAAGGAGGGACTCTATATGATGAATTCCTTTTACAAAAAACCAGAAAAGAGGAAATGGACCTGGTTGAGTCCGGATGGCACCACAAAAAACGAGATAGACTTCATCATGTCGACGGAAAAGCACATATTCAATGATGTCTCCGTGATCAATATGGTCAAAACCGGAAGCGATCACCGCTTAGTACGAGGCACATTGAATATCGACGTCAAGCTCGAAAGGTCGCGCCTGGTGAGGTCTACGCTGCGTCCCGTGCCAGTTCAAATTCAAAACCCGGAAAGCTTCCAGCTCGAACTGCAAAACCGCTTAATAAGCCTAGGCGTTGACGTGGACGGTTATAATGACGGGTTCGTGGAGACTGTCCGCAAAGTTGGGTCGAAGTTCTGTGAGACCCAACGCCTGAAAACGGCCAAAAAGCTCTCGGACCTCACCCTAAATCTCATGGACGAGCGACGGAAATTGGTTCTGCAGTCCACAGATGATGCGACGCAGCTTCGGATGCTCAATAGACAGATATCAAAGTCCCTGAAGCGTGATATACGCCGATTCAACACGAATCGTGTTGAAGAGGCTATTGAACGCAACAGGGGCTCCAAGGTTTTTGCCAGGGATCTGTCTATTGGGCAAAGCCAGCTCGTCAGGCTGAAGACTGATGACGGCAGGATCGTCACGTCGAAGTCCGAGATTTTGGGTGAGGTCGAGAGTTTCTATGGACAACTGTACACGTCTACACAGGAACCCGTCATAAATCTAGCAGACGACCCACGAGCTAGATTAACCCGGCACTACACCGAAGACCTACCGGACGTCAGCCTGTGTGAGATCGGGATGGCTCTCGAGCAACTTAAAAACAACAAGGCGGCGGGTGATGACGGAATTACCTCAGAACTTCTGAAGGCGGGTGGAGAACCGATCCTTAGGGCCCTTCAGAAGTTATTCAATTCCGTCATACTCGAAGGACGAACGCCAAAGGCATGGAACAGAAGTGTGGTGGTGCTGTTCTTCAAGAAGGGAGATAACACCTTATTGAAGAACTACAGACCCATCTCACTTCTGAGCCATGTCTACAAGTTGTTCTCGAGGGTCATCACGAATCGACTCGCGTGCAGGCTTGACGATTCCCAGCCTCCCGAACAAGCCGGTTTCCGAAAAGGCTTCAGTACCGTAGACCATATTTTAACGCTACGGCAGGTTATACAGAAGACCGAGGAGTATAACCTGCCCCTTTGTCTGGCGTTCGTGGACTACGAGAAAGCCTTCGATTCGATCGAGACGTGGGCAGTATTGCAGGCTCTCCAGAGGTGCCAAGTCGACTATCGGTACATCGAAGTGTTGAAGTGCTTGTATGAAAACGCCACCATGTCAGTCCGACTCCAGGACCAGACCTCGAAACCGATCCAGTTGCAGCGAGGTGTTAGACAGGGAGACGTTATCTCTCCGAAACTGTTCTCCGCTGCACTGGAAGATGTTTTCAAGGTTCTGGACTGGAAAGGGCTGGGCATTAACGTGAACGGCGAGTACATCACTCACCTTCGATTCGCTGACGACATAGTCGTAATGGCTGAGACCATGGAGGGCCTCACTACGATGCTCGATGGCCTCTGTGGAGCCTCCGAACGAGTCGGCCTTAAGATGAACATGGAGAAGACGAAGATCATGTCTAATATCCATGTTCAAGCCACTCCTGTTAACATCGGAGGTTCTACCCTCGAAGTTGTTGACCATTACATTTACCTGGGACACACTGTCCAGTTAGGTAAGTCCAACTTCGAGAAAGAGGTCAATCGTCGGATCCAACTCGGCTGGGCAGCGTTCGGGAAGCTGCGAAAGATCTTCTCGTCCACAATACCGCAGTGTCTGAAGACAAAAGTCTTCAACCAATGTGTGTTGCCAGTGATGACATATGGAACAGAGACGTGGTCGCTCACTATGGGCTCCATCAGAAGGCTCAAAGTCACTCAAAGGGCAATGGAGAGGGCTATGCTCGGAGTTTCCCTGCGAGATCGAATCAGAAATGAGGAGATACGCAGGAAAACCAGGGTCACCGACATAGCCCACCGGATTGCCAAACTTAAGTGGCAGTGGGCAGGGCACATAGCTCGCAGGACCGACGCCCGATGGGGCAGAAAAGTCATCGAGTGGCGACCGCGTTCCGGAAGCCGCAGTGCTGGTAGGCCTCCCACACGGTGGACCGACGACCTGGTTAAGATCGCCGGAAAGCAGTGGATGCGGGCGGCCCAGGACCGGCCTTTGTGGAAATCCTTGGGGGAGGCCTATGTCCAGCAGTGGACGTCTTTTGGCTGAAATGATGATGATGATGATGATGAACTCTGCTAACTTGAAGGTACAATTTTAATTTTTTTTTTATTTACTAAATGGAGAACAAACAATTATTAACAGCTAACAAATAATAACAAACGATTAACAAACGACTTAATAGAAAAAAAAGTCGAAAATAGTAAAAAAACATTTTTTGGGGGGCTAACTTTAATGAGCCTGGTTAAATCATCAAACCCGGCTCATTAAAGTTAGACCCCCAAAAAAATGTATTTTTTTTTTTTTCAAAAAAGTCATTATTATTTTTTTAAATAATTAAAAATATACCTTCAAGTTAGCCCCCCCCCCCCTCCAATTTATAATAATTTTCCGGTAATAATGACTCGTAAATGTTTATTTTCGATTGTTCGTACATAAAATACGTTTGTTGTCTTTCAAAATTACTCAGTTATTGTTTAACTAACTATTTTAATTAGCTGAATATTTATGATTTTTTTATTTCGAACACAGAATTTAAAGAAACAAAAGACAATTTGGAGCCTGTTTGTTGATATCAAACAATCGAATACTAAGAAAACTTGGTTTTATTGGTTTACTTGGATTTAATTCTTGAAAAAGTGATTGATATCTTTGGTTTTGCAACAAACATTACTTATTCCTAACATTAAGGTGAGGTTCTATCAATAATCTATGGATACTTCACCTGAAGTCGCTGCCCAAGCTGTGGCACTTATTCAGGCCGGACACAGCCAAAGAAACGTGAGTGCTCAACTTAATTTAAGTCGATCTGCGGTCCGAAATGTTTATCGGAGGTACCTAGAGACTGGCGGCTTTGTTCGTCGCCAAGGAAGGTCACGATCTCGGGTCACAACTGAAAGGCAGGATCGATTCATCGTGACGACCAGCTTGAGAAATCGTCACCTTACCTCCATTGAGATACAAAACCAACTTCGCGACTTCCACGGAGTATCTGTGAGCGCTCGAACTGTTCGGAGAAGGTTAAAAGAACGCGATATGGTACCACACAAGCCAGCTAATGGGCCCAAACTAACGCGAGCCCACCGAAGAGCGCGCCTTAATTTCGCACGCAGTCATTTAAAATGGACACAGCAAGATTGGAGCCGAGTACTCTTTTCTGATGAGTCTAAAATTGTGTTACATGGCAATGATGGAAGGAAGAATGTCTACCGACGTAAGGGAGAGCGTTTCGCACAATGCTGCTTTGAAGAGAGGGTTGCATAGGGCGGTGGCTCATGGACTGTCTGGGGCGGTATATCCGCGAGCGGCAAAACTCAACTTGAGGTTGTTACAGGACCACGGCTGCCAACATTAAATGCTGAAAGGTACATTCGTGAGTGCTTAGAACCTCACGTGATACCATACGCGGACGATGTGGGCCCAAATTTCCTTTTTATGCATGATAATGCAAGAGCCCATGCGGCCGGCATCGTCAGGGAATATCTTCGGGATGTGAACATCACAGTTATGGACTGGCCAGCCAGAAGCCCAGACATGAACCCCATTGAGCACATGTGGGACGAGCTAAAAAGACGTGTTAGGGCTCGTCAGCCAGTTGCCCAGACGATGCAGGAGTTGAAAACTGCCATAGAAGAGGAATGGGAGATGATCCCTCAAAATTTCATAGAGCGGTTGATAAACTCTATGCCTGATCGTATGAGAGCTGTGGTAGATGCCCATGGAGGCAACACGCGTTATTAAATTAAACCTTTATTTGATAAAACATGTTTTTTATTCAAAAATCAATTGCCTTTAACAAGGCGCATATCCGACTTGTTAGGCGTAGCTCCATGTCGTATGGTATTCTGAATTCAAATTTAAAACAATACGATCGAAAAAGATGGTAAAATGTATCAGGTTTAAAACTGCATCAACAGTTTTTGTTCAATCTAGCAATCATATTTCGGTAGGGGCCATCGAAACCTAAACTCTAAGGTGGGCCAATAGATGTGTCCAGAAGAGTAAATAAATAAACGTCTATATTTTAAAATATATACGAGGCTGTGTTCGTCCATAAATAATTTTTGATATATGTCGTCAATGATGTTACAAATAAAAGGTGTAGATACGTTACCTGTACAACATTCGATCTATAAAAATGGCAAGCCAACGCACACATAGTTAACTTCATATGCAATATGCACACTGCTTTAGATGAGTCGTGAAAGTAGGATGGTATGATTTAATAAACACGTGCTAAATAGAGACAAATATAATTTGTTGTGATGCGTCGTCACATGCACTAGAAACAATATAGATTAATTAAATCAGACATAACATTTTGACAAGCCTGTGACGCGTAATGACATCTATCTCTTTTGCACTTGGTAATGAGGATACTTTTGTTCCACTCATTGATTTTTACCGCCATATTTTACGAATAACATTTTAATTTGTAAAAAATATTAATTATATTACAGAAATAGTGATAGTTACGAATGATAAGTGATTCCTTGACTTTTAGAAGTTTTGTTAGAGTAGTTTGTGCAATATCTCATAACACACGCCAGCGACGCAACACTGAGGCCAGGTTTGCTAATTAGCCTACTTTTAACGTGCCGCTTACTTACTTGTAACATCATTGTATGTCGTTGTTTATACTGATAGACAAAATGACAAACGACTATTGTCATAATAACACGCCATTTTAGAAGTTTTTGTCTTTCACTTTACACTTCTTGGCAACAAAGAAATAATATAATTGCCTTTATCTGTATATAAGTTATTAAATTAAAAAATAATCACTTTAATCTCAACACTTGTATTTATATATAATTTTCCTCCTCATTATTTGATCATTTTCCTAATTTCTGATCATTCAATGTTTGGTCATAAAACAGTTATGGCGCATTTGAAAAGAAACTGGGTACACAAAAAAGCTCAATAATTGGGTACCTCACGAGCTCACTGAAAGAAACTTAATGAACCGTGTACTCATTTGTGATTCTTTATTATGACGTAAAGAAACCGAACCATTTTTAAAGAAGCTGATAACTGGTCATGAAAATTGGATCACGTACGACAAGAAAGTGCGAAAAAGGTCGTGGCCAAAGGCCGGTCAAGCTTCACAGACTGTGGCGAAACAAGGTGATGCTTGTGTGTGTGGTGGGAATGGAAGGGCATTGTTCATTATGAGCAGGACCATCAATTCTGAACTCTACTGCGAACAACTGATGAGATTAAAGCAAGAAGTTGAGATAAAGCGGCCGGAATTAATCAACAGAAGGGGTGTGGTTTTTAATCATGATAACGCTAGACCTCACACATATTTAGCCACTCAGCAAAAATTAAGAGAGGTTGGCTGGGAGGTGTTAATGCATCCGCCGTGTAGTCCTGACCTTGCACCTTCAGATTTCCACCTGTTTTGATCTCTTCAGAATTCTTTAGGCAGTGTCAGGTTAACATCACGAGAAGATTGTCAAAACCACTTGTTGCGGTATTTTGATCAGAAGTCCCAAAATTTCTATAGCAATGGGATCTGGTCCCTACCTACAATATGGCAAAAAGTTATCGAATAAAATGGTTCAATATATGTTGTACAACCTGTATCGCCGGGGTAATTTATAAACATGTAATTTACGAATATGACACCCAGACTTAGAGCAAGTGCCTCTGGTTTTAGACAAAGACATTTGTCCGATCCCGGAATCGAACCGGAGACCCATGATCCAAAGGCGCACATCTAATATATTGGGTAATCAATAAAGTGTACTCTACTTATCTATTTTTTAAAGTTCAAACACACAAACAGTAGAACTACCTCCTTTTCCTCCTGCCAAGGCATGAAAATATTATAGTCTAGGATCCCGCTATACAACGACCTTCACGAAGATGTTTATTTGATGAAACGTGTTTTATATATAGGTAATTTAATATGTCAATAAATATATTGCACATGGGTTGTCTAACAAATTTCAGTCCAGGATAAGAAAATATCGAATGTATGAAGCTCATAGAATATGGAAATGTTTGCATATTCTATCAGCTTCATACTTTCGATTGGTATAGAATTTGTCTAATAAACAAACCGCTCAAATGTATTTCTTTGATTTTAGTTTCTTATCCTGGACTGAAATTTGTTAGGCAACCCATGTGCAATATAACTACTTATTGTCATATTAAATCTATACATATAAATATAATATAATAAAATTGTTATCGAATAAACGTTCAGGATTCTAATTTTGAATCACTCGCTGCTCTCGTGATTCAATTTTAGAATCCTTCGCTTGCTCGGTCATCAAAATTGAACACGCGGTTAAAAAGCAACTTTGCACTCTTGTATAACAAATAACTATTACTCAATTTGTCCTCAATAACTACGCTGCACGTGGTTGAAAAAGCTTAATGTAAATTGCAATGCTTGGAATTATCGCATTTATAATAGTAAAGACTATGCAATCACTCAGTTGGTCTAGTGGTTAGATGTGCCGCCTTTGGATCAACGGGTCCCGGGTTCGATTCCGGGGTCGGGCAAGTGTCTTTGTCTAAACCAGAGGCACTGGCTCGGAGTCTGGGTGTCATTTCTATCTATAATATGTATGTTATACAAAAAAAAAAAGTATATAAGTAGTTTATCATCCATCTCGTTACCATAACAAAAGCATTAAGTTGCTTAGCTTGGGACGAGATGGCGTTGTGTGAAATGTCCAAGGATAATTATTTATTTATTTATTGATTTTATAAAAAATATTAATTATATTACGGAAATAGTGATAGTTACGAATGATAAGTGATTCCTTGACTTTTAGAAGTTTTGTTAGAGTAGTTTGTGCTATATCTCATAACACACGATGGCATTTTTAATTGTTATAAGCACTTTTTACACGCGGCTCTTGACGTGCATTTGTTGACGCCAGCGACGCAACACTGAGGTCAGGTTTGCTAATTAGCCTACTTTTAACGTGCCGCTTGCTGACCGCTTATAACCTTACGCTTATAAGGTGTAGATAACACCTTTTTACTTCTAACATCATTGGTTACAGAGGTTTATAGATTTGTAAAAAAAAACTTGTTTGCTGTAAGCCACAAAAACACTGGTATTAATTGACTCTGAAGGATATCTTTAAAGGTAAAAAAATGAAAAAATAAAAATATCTTTTTAAAATCATGTTCCTACGATGTATAGTTTTTGAGTAGGTAAATGATTTTTTTTCTAATTTTAGAAATGTATTTTGGCTCTGCTGAACATTTAGTGTTTTGAGGCTTACAGCAAATACGTTTTCCTACGTCGCTTCACTTGAAACTACCCACAACCAGAAAAAAATCGAAACCTAGCCGCAAAAGAAGGAAAACGTGAAAATCCTACGTCCAACCAATAGTACTGCAGCGCGCGGTACGGGGATCCTTGCGCTATCAGGTGATACTAATACCTTCAGTAGTATTAGCTGTAGCACGAGGGCTTGTGTTAACGAAACACAATACTTACTTACCTAAAAGTTTGTAGATGGGTGTGGTCACCACTCAGTGTAGGTGGAGTGGCGGTGTAAAATAAAAGTTCACTCACTGTTCAGCTGTTTACTCGGGATATACACACACACTTTTCTAACGCACAGAAATCAGAAGGGATGCGCAGTAGATTATAAAGAAACAGGAACACAAATAGTAAACACAAAATGATATTACTTTGCTAGAACACAAAACAACAACGCGAATAAATACACTAATGAAGTATATAAGTTACTCGCGTAAGTAAAGGTAATTGCTAGAGCGATGCGCTCTGTGTGAAGGCTGGGATTCGATTTCCATCACATCGGCGTGGGCACAGGCGGTTTACTTCAGCCCCCAGTAACCTTAGCGCGTCTTCCGTGTTGGGTTAAAAGGAATTGGCCATTCCCTATGGTGAGGGTGAGCTCACGCGACTTCCGTGTTGGGTTAATAGGAAATGGCCAACCCCTGTGGTGAGGGTGAGCTCAACGTATTGTGTTGTCCATAAAGTATTCGACCGTGCATTGGATTGTGAGTGAATAGGTGACAAGGGAAAGGTTGACATGGGTTGTCAATAAATTAGCGTGTTAATATAACAATGTTAAATGTTCACAATGCAGACAAAAATGTGTGTACCAAATGTGTGAATGTTAGTGTGGAGTCGCCTACAAGTTGTTGCAATTTTCCATTCATACTTTAACGGGCTGGTCCTAAGCCTAAGCTATAACCGGAACATTGCTTTGTGATATCTTAGTTTTTCACGATCTTCGCAGGAAATGATTTCATGACGCAAGACACTGTGAGCGACTTCTGTATCAACCGAGCACGTTATACATAAATTAATCATGCTATGTTCAGCGTAACGCACACGTGACCGGCAACATCACTACATAGTATAAAACAAAGTCGCATTTTTCGGTCCGTCCCTATGTATGCATAAATCTTTAAAATTACGCAACGGATTTTGAAGCGGTTTTTTTTAATAGATAGAGTAATTCAAGAGGAAGGTTATTTATAGGTATAATATAATTGCACCCGTGCGAAGCCAGGGCGGGTCGCTAGTGGCCAATAAAATGAGAGCACATTAGTGTTTCGTCTCCGTCGTCGTAAATGCGAAACGTTGGGATTTAAATAAAAGAACACGATCAGACCCGTCAGTAAACCAAGCAACGTTGCTTTGGTTTTGCTCGAATTACGTATCCTTTCGTTATGGATATAGTTTTTGAAACACACTGTATATGGAATTGACAAGGGTACAATATTGTCTATAAGATTTATTGTAACGCTTTAAGAGTGCGAAAAACCGCGGCTACAAATTATAATCTATGTCTTCCACCCCATAGTGGTCATCTGAGTTGCTATAATACTCTTCATCGTCAATGTGTGGCACCACAATCTTATTAACTGTTTGAGTTCTATGAGGTACAACAAGTATTTCGTACTTCTGATTTTCCACCTCGGCGCCTTCGAAAGGTATATAACAGACTTTGTGCGAAGGTTGTACCTTGCCAGGTATAAGGTGACCATTATGTTTGACCCTCCCAATGTACAATTTCTCCAGATCCTGTCCCTCTGAATGCCCCCCAACTACTGCACCAACTGGTATTTGGCCTTCTTGACAAGATAACCAAATGTAGTCAAATCCACATAAGACCTGAAAATTACTAGATCGGTGAAATCGTTGCGTAAATTTTGTGGGGCATTTACTTACTAATGTCCACTCCATTCGTACATTGAGGACCCGATAATAAAAACAATTTATTCAAGTTATGTGAACCCTACTTGACGTATAATCATTCGCATATTCAAAATAACTAGGCCTTGTCGCCAACCCACACTACCCAGAGTGTGTCGTAAAAGGTGCCTAAACGAGCGCAAGAAGCAGAGTAGCTAGCCACAAGCGAAGCTTGCCAGCGTGACTCAGTAGGCTCTTTTCCCTCCTGTACTAGGAGGAGGACGGACTGAATTATTTGTGTGCTGAAATGACTAATAGTGATACTCTTACCTCAAATGCATTTTTATCATGAGATTCCCCACCCCAAGCGATATAACCCACTCCTTCAGAGGCCAAAAATTTCCCCGGTGTCAATGAACGTCTGTGTGGAGCTCGAATAATGTACAAATTCTCATTTTCATAGCCAGCAATGATAGCTCCATCCGGAAATTGAGTTTCTGGATCAACTTGCGCCCAGTAAAGTGCGCCTTCTTTAATATTTTTAATTTTTGGTTTGTCCAATATGGGCCCGACTAAAAAAAAATTTATAGTTATGCATTTCTGTTACCGCATGAATCAATATCGTGTCTTTCATTTATTTATTCTTGTCATGGCAGAAAAACCTCCACACAACCTTAATTAACCATTGCCGTGATCCAATGAGTAGTCACACGACACAGAAGTTGCCTAAAATGTCGGCAGAATGCCATAAATAAAAAATAGTATATTTCATTACAAGTGCGGAAAGGCTGTCATTACAACGAGTTCCGACAAATGTCTACCCGAGCCGAGGCGCAGCCGAAGGCGAGGGTTGACAGTCGGAACAAGTTGCAATGACGGTTCCGCACGTGTACTGAACGACTATTTTTAATACAGTTGCGAAAAAATGAAGCAATTTAATAAAATAATAAAAACACAATAAACTCAACTAACTAATCATTTATGACTTATAAACAAAAATAGCGGCAACTGTAGAATATAAGCAGAGATTTTTTTTTCTTCACCCATTCTAGTAGGCAAAAGCAACTATGCCCATACAGCCAAGTCTTCAGTAGAAAATCTTTATTGATATGAAATGAAAATGAAATTTAATGAAATGAAACCTAACATATTGAAACAAATGGTTAAGTTGTTTCTTTTTATAAATATACGTAATATATGAATCATAAAAACTTCTATGATTTTTTTTAGTAAAAACTTCATGGTTGGTTTTTCCTTATAATAGACATTATTTTGACAGTTGGGAAAGAAAACGCACTAGTGCGGGAATGGTAAAAAAAAAGCACGCGTGTGTAATAGCCCACTTCCCGAACGCTATACGTCCCTGCAATATGCCACTTTTTGAGCAACTGTATTAAAAAAACTATTACGGTCGAACTCAAAAATTAATTTATGAAAACTAAAAGCTCAAACGTAACTCTGCACTGTGGATCGATGGCGACGCGATAATTCATGGTGTATAGAAAAATGTTTTTCTTTCACTTATCGGAAGTATTGTCGACTCAAATCGTGTGTATCAAAATGACTACCCTTTTCGATAATTACAATGCATATTGTGGCTTGGCTGGTTAAATACTGGATATTATAAGAAATGGCTGACAAATATGGCTACTATACAAACATACAAAACACTTGCCTATAAACTTCCACTGTACTGGTGGGCTTTCGTTATCATTCACAGAAAATTTTACATAACGCAGGTCGGGCAATTTGCATTGCAAAGTAATTATAGGATGTGTCTCGCCTTCACACCCTAATCGTACACATCCTGCGTTCCAAGAAACCCAAAAAGATCTAAACTCCGCGTCAGACAGGATATTCGGTGTAAAACATTTCTTGATTTCATTAGTTTTAGATTTTATCCAGGAACTTCCATTGCAGCCTAGAGCTATCTGAAAAGAAAAAATACAAGTTAGACAATTACCTCTAAAAACCTAGACTGTACGACTTACATGAAATTTAGGTGTCTTTGTAATATTAAGCGCCTGTACGCACTAGCGGTTGAACTGCCTAGGCGGCTAGCCGCGCGGCCTGCCGCTTTTCTAATTTAATATGCAACCGCTTATGTCTGTGCGCACTGGCGGTTCGCGGTTTAGTAGGCCGCGCGGTTAGCCGCCTCGGCGGCCAGCCGCTAGTGCGTACAGAGGCTAATAGGTAAATAGTATATTTCATTACAAGTGCGGAAACGCTGTCATTGCAAAGAGTTCCGACAAATATCTACCCGAGCCGAGGCGCAGCCGAAGGCGAAGGTTGACAGTCGGAACAAGTTGCAATGACGGTTCCGCACGTGTACTGAACGACTATATTTTTTAATACAGTTGCGAAAAAAAATAAGCAATTTAATAAAATAATAAAAACACAATAAATTCAACTATACCCTATTCAAGATAGCGTGATCGATTTGGCAGATGTCAATTTTTCTGATCGACATAAATGTATGATTCCAAACTACGTCGCGCTAATCGGGACCAGTAGTGCCGAGCCACTTCTGCGTGCAGCGTACTTCGGAATCATACCTTTACTTTGCAATGGCGAATAGTGGTGGGATACAGACAATAACTAGTAGTCCAAAAAATAACGGTTTAAAATACTTGTAACTGTGACGAGATGGTATGGGTGTATTATGTGTGCAATTCTTTATCACTTTTTCTTAACTTTTTAAGACAGTATTCGAATAGGCTGTATGAGCATAGTTGCTTTTGCCTACTAGTATGGGTAAAGATAAAAAATATATCTGCTTATATTCTACGGTTAGCGCCATTTTTTTTATAAGTCATAAATTATTAGTTAGTTGTTTTTTTATTTTATTAAATTGCTTCATTTTTTCGCAACTGTATTAAAAATAGTCGTTCAGTACACGTGCGGTACCGTCATTGCAACTTGTTCCGACTGTCAACCCTCGCCTTCGGCTGCGCCTCCGCCCGGGTAGACATTTGTCGGAACTCTTTGCATTGACAGCCTTTCCGCACTTGTAATGAAATATACTATTGTATGTATGGTGCAGACAATAAAAACACGGGGTCATACATTTATTTTCTATTCATTCTGGTAATTTCCAAAATGCTAGTTTTATTAATAGGACTTTTATTTTTCGGAATACTAATGTTTTTAGGAGCAACATTTTTTTATTCTTCCATAGGCATCAACTATTTTCTATAGAAAAAGCTATTTTTTAATAAAAACTAGATTGTATTGTGTGACTTTCACTGATAGGTAGCTGATGATATAAGGAGTAACTTAGGCTACTTTTTTTGACTAGCTTCGCCCCGCGGGTAACGTCGGACCTGTGCGAAGCCGGGACGGGCCGCTGGTTATTCGATTATTCAATAAAACATATATCTAGCAAAAAATAAATTGAAATTAAATAGTATCTAATAATAAAAAACTTAAGTATACATTCGAGACATTTTCTTAATTATGATACTCGTAATTATCACAGTTTTTATTTTGATTTCCTCGTTTTTATTCAGCCGGGCGGCGGCGCGACTATGTTATGTGCCATCGTACCAGCCAGTCTTTATTCTAACAATATTTGCGTTGGAATTTTTTGTCGCAACGTTAATTGCGGCGCACTTACGAGTCTATAGAGTAGAGGATTAAAACTCATTACTGCCCGCAAAAGGTCTAGATCAGAAAAGAGCTACTTTGCTCCCACATAAAGAGGAATAAAACTACATTTTTCGAATAGATGGGATGAAAATACATTTATGTGAGCAACACCAGCATAGGTACTTACTTTTATATCACATTTCGAACCAGTTTGTTTTGCCAAGCCAATGGCAGCATTACTAAATGCTTTAACTTCAAACAAGAAACCACTGCCAGTCAATTCATACAAAACACTTTGATAGTTTGGCCATGTTGTAAGCTCTGGAAAATATGTGTCCACATTTAATAAGAATACTTATTAGCAAGCAAGCAGTTGCATCAACTGGTAAGTATTGAAAACTTGCTTTCCTCCAGTAGAGGTAGGAGAAACTGGATTACCAGCTGCTTGCTGGAGCTGCCTGACTCGGGAAGACCCTTCACCTTACAGAATACTGCAACAATCAACATCACCCTCGGGCAGTGATGTTTTCCTACATGAGAGTAGTGCTGGCAGCAAAAGGAATATTCCATGTGGTGGTGGATTTAGAACCTATTTATTCTCTACCTGATTTCATTCTGAGGGTGTCATAAGAGCCGACAAATGGACAGGAGAAGGCTGAAAAACTAGCCACAAGAAATGGGAACCTTGATATAATACCATGGCCAACATGGTACAGTAGGTTTATTACCCTTCATGTAGTTTGAGGAAGCCTGACTCAGCAGAGGATCTTCTATCGGCTGAGAAGTAAGTAAGTAGTAGGAAAAGGATTTATTTTCCAACAGGCCTGCAATCCTCAAATAGTTATGTTATCAGATACTTTTTGATACCGCTATGGTAGAGAGGTTACCTATTAATAAGTATCTCATAACATAACTTAGAAATTTGTTGTCTTATCAAGTTCAATGCATAAAGTATTATGTGGTTAAGGGTCCAAATGGTGATGATGTCATCTAAGGCAATCAGGAAATTGTAGTTCCATAGGCAAAAACAAGGGATACTTACGTGATGTTCTAAAACTTGTTTATTTATGTAATTGTTAATTTACCTCAAAAAATTGGTCGAAAAATATTGCGCAAATAAGAGTCAATAAAAACATACGAATCGTAATCTATCCGGGAAATCTGAACAAAAAGAGAGCATATTTAATATGAATAATTACTCACCTATTAGATCACCCATTTTTATTCAAAAGTTCGGCACTTTCGTTTTTATAAATGCAAACGCCTAGAACAGAAATATATATAGATTTTCTCCACTAGAGAAATGTATTGTGTGGTTTCGAGACTATCATAATCTAACCCGTCCAAATTAAATTATCAATAGATGTAATATTTGAAAACAATTTTTAACCACAACAGTAAGAAAACTTTTTAAAATAGAGGAAGGAATCCGATGAAATCCGATCTGATACTTGTGTTGTGACGATCACCTGATTTTTGTATCGATACAATGGCTTTTGATACGTTGGTGGATCAACAAATCGGCTCAATTTGTATTTATTTCTAAAGCCGAATGTATAAAAACTGGCTAAACTATGCAAGCTAAACTAACTTATTTTAGCTGGCGGTGGGCCTAAAAAAGGTAAACTAACTTTAGACCGACTCTTCTTTGTAGAGCAGTTGTAATTCTCTGTAGAGTGGTTGTTTCAGTATGAATGTGGGTGTAGGAAACGGTTGTGTGGGAGAGGAAAAGAGGCATAGCATTATTTCACCGCAAGTTTATATTCTCGCGTATTAAATTCCGCGATCGGAATTACACATACATACTACGCATTGCGAATAAAAGATCGTACTATTTTTGTCAGTTTAATTCAGTTCAACTATAAGACCTAGAGACTTGAAATTTGGTAGGAATACACCTTTTCACAGAGTAGAGGAGGAAAAAAAAGGGGGGGGGGGGTACGCGGGGGTTAATTTTATTCCACAGTGCGAACATAGCCGTACTTACTATACTTATATACGGTACAAAATATTCGCGTGGAAATCGATCGCACTGCTTCACGTTCAATTTGCATCAAGTCACAGATATATTTTTCCCGCGCGATTTTTTACCGCCATTGCGGATACTCCTCTATTAAGTGAAGCTGGCTGGCAGTCGCGACTGATAAGTGTGCACAGCCTTTTTGGACGTTACTTGCGGACGCGTTCCAATGTCTATTCCACAAGAGTTCTTTGTGGAATAAACATTGGAACGCGTCCGCCTGTAGACGAAGTCCGTCTGTAGACAAAGAAACACGTCGAGTAGTGAAAGTAAGGATTTTTTTTGAATTAGTGGCGTCTTTTTTATCTTGTCCATCCAGAAAGAAAATAAAAATAAGTATGTGGGTCCATGACATAAATATAGAATGAACAGAGTTTGGTTAATTCCAAACTCTGTATCTACATTTATTAAAAAATAAAAACCAAGATGTTTTATAGTCGAATAAATTCTTGCTAACGTTTTCAAATAGTCAAAAATTAAATACAAAAATATATATTTAAAAGAAAAATATTTAATCATTTAGTTTTTTCCACCAGTTCAGAATGCCAACCCTCAGAGAAGAGACGACAAGAAACTCCATGATTGCTTTTTTATATAAAAGGGTAGTATTAAGAGATGAACGTCGTTATAAACTTTATTTGAGAATGAACGAGGATCAATTTAGTTTTCTTGCCCAGTCACTACATAGTATAAAACAAAGTCCCTGTCGTCTGTCCGCCCCTATGTATGCTTAAATCTTTAAAACTACGCAACGGATTGTGAAGCGTTTTTTTTTTAATAGACAGAGTGATTCAAGAGGAAGGTTTATTGTATAATACATGCATAATTGCACCCGTGCGAAGCCGGGCGGGTCGCTAGTCTAATATAAAATGACATAAAATTGTTGCATACGCACTCTATAATTCATTCTAAAATTTTTATAGATTTTCTAGATTTTCAAAACTAGATCACGGCTATCAGCGGCGTCCGATAAATTGTTTTCACCTTTAAAGAATTGCGAGAAAAAAATGACGCGGTGAAATATCGCTGTGCGGACAGGCTGTTAGGGCCAGTGCACACCACGTCTCTTAACGCTTCTATCTTAAGGTGGATGCTCCAGGGTATCCCGCGAAATTCAATTTTTTTTACATTTTTTGCAATTTGCAGGGCTGTGCTAGGTTGTATGATGATGAACATTTGATTCGCGGCTGTAAGACGTATGTAGTTACAGAGTTATAATCATCAAACTCATCAATACAACCCTCCAAGCTCTTAAAGGTGCAAGAATGACTTTGACGTTGAAAAAGTTTTTCTTGCACCTTTATGAGCTTGGAGGGTTGTATTGATGATTTTGATGATTATAATTCTATAACTACATACGTCTTACAGCCGCGAATAACATTTTAATCAACATACAACCTAGCACTAACCAGCAAGTTGCAAAAAACGTAAGAAAATTTGAATTTCGCGGGCTACCCTGGAGCATCCACCTTAAGGAGCAGTTTGTTGTCGTCTGCATCGATTCAAACGCGTGGCACCGGCGCGCCTGTATGGCTACAACGCGTCCCCGGTCAGCATGCTCCGAGAACAGATCTGAGAGAGAATTGTGGATATTGAATACTCCCATTTCTCTAAAATATGAAACGCATAGCCACTTGTAATACCTTTTCAGAATCCCTATGAAATGCGCCAAAACTTGTAATACAGGGTCACTTTTCTGTAGAGTATTTTTTTTCACAGTGGGGTCCGAAGTGAGTAACAAGTTTTGATTTAAGAATTATTTATTTCATAAAACTTAATACTATCTTCAACACACCCAATAAACAACAATAATTTCTCATAAAAACACAAAATCAATTATAACTCTGCAGGGGTTGACCTTAAGGACCTCCCGTAGAACAATTTTTTGCTGCTGATGACCCCCTCTAACCGCTGGTTGCGTTTGATCCACGACTTTTTGACCAACCTGTATATGTTGCCGGATTACCTTCCATACCATGTTTATAAACTGTTTTTATACCAATCGTAGCAACTTTTGTTCTGCAACAACAAATCTGGCGATAAAACATTAGGTACAGCAGTTGGTAGCACTGAACGCTGGTTGACACTTATGAGTGGATCGAAACTATAATTATAATGATAGATACTCGAAATCGGACTTCAGAACTATACACCGTGAAATGGAAATGGTTGTTTTCCCGCAGGGAAATGATTTCCTCCCGGTAGTACAAACGATTTATAACAAAAAATAATTTAATTATTAATAAATGTCGGATTTACAATTGTGAAAAACAAAACTCGAAAGCGACGTCCTACCAATAGTAAGGGCAGCACGCGGCGGGCGCGGCGCGAGCGACGCGCGCATCATTGCGCTATCAGCTGATACTTAATACCTTCCGTTGTCATAAGCTGTAACACGAGGGCTTGTGTTAACGAAACACAAAACATAATTACCTAAAAGTTTTGCAATTTTTCGTTCATACTTTAACGGGCTTAGGACCGTCATAAATACTTCATTACCACACAGTCTTTCACACGCTTATCAGCCGGTGAAATGTAAAAAAACATCATAAAAATAAACACCTACAATAGGTGTCGGCATTTTAACAGACGCTATTGTTACAACAACACAAAAGAAACTAACGTGGGAAACAAAAGCCTTTGTTTACTCCCCAGTACTTTTGGGAACCGGAATGCGATTCTTGAATTCACTCATTAGCGGCGTAACAATACTTTTTACCTTCAACTAACTAAATACGAAACTACTAACAAGTTTAATATCATACAAAAAATTATTTGTATTATAGAAGTATTTACGGCTTATTAAAAAAAAATGGAATCAACATATTTACAATGATTTTGATTTTTTTGCTATTTACAAAGTAATTAATTACACTCACCGGTACCGAAGTGATTGTTCGAAGTGCAACCCATTTCGTTGAATGCACAATTGAGCACGTTTCATTTGATTGTCTTTCATTTTCACTAGAGTGTCTCTGTCACTTCTTACGATATTAAAAGCGTCCACTATCGCAGTTATCAACGCGTTGCGCGTTTCGTGTTCTTCCCGATACACTACTCGCTTGAGCTCTAACCACAAATAAAAGTCCAACGGCGTCATGAGTCCTTCACAGTTCAGCACTTTCCAAATGTAATATTGGCTTACGTTAAACCTAGCCGCAGCCATACGCGTACTCCGTCGAGGATCCCGTTCGAAGAATTCGATAATTTGTTCATCGAGCTCTGGCAAATAAACGGCCAATCGACCTCTGCCCTGTGCATGCGCTGGTGTCTTAAACTGTCCATGATCGAGTAGTCGCTGTGTTGCCGCTACGATTGGCCGGGCCTGTGGGACTTGGGGGTTCAAAATCCCGTGAAGACGGAGCGACTCCAAGTGTTGCGGCTCCGCATAAAGCCGCTGGGCAGCGTGGGAGTCATAATCAGCCGGAGCGTACAGTTGCACCATAGCGACGTACTCTAAGTTAGAATATTTGTAGTGCCGATTCATTTTTGCACTCAAACGCCACTACACGAAAACACAACGCGCGTGCGACGACAGTCGCCAATTCGCCGCGGCAATTCGCAACTAACTGAGGCGGCGCGGTTATAGCGGGTATAGGGGGTGGCGAGGGAGGGGAGGCTTTCACCGTGGTCGGCGGCGGTATCTCGTATGTAGATACCTACTTTAATATTATGTTTGGTGAATTACTATTGCTTCTCACGCTTTCGAGTTGATGTAATATTTTTTTTTATATTTGAAAAAAAAAACCTTTTATTTTTTTAATTTATCGCTATCAATCGATAGTACTACTAATAGCAAATCGATCTGCCGCGGGAAAACAATGGGAAAAAAATCACCGTGTATAATGGCCACCGCTTTTCAGAATACGTGTCTCGAATTTGAGGATTCAAAATACACAATTCACCGACCTTTATGTGTGGGTATACCCACACTAAGGGTGACGTAAGAGCCGACAGATTTATTCTGCTAAGTAGGCAAGTGTAGACTAATTTCTCTCCATTAATTTAGAGGAGGCTCGACTCGGTAGTGGGGTAATTGAGCGCTGTAATGATGATGATGAAACAAAATAAATAATGAATATTGCAAACAGTCGAAATGCTTTTTGAACGGGAAAAATTTTGACGGATTTGTACATTATCTTGATGCGTTATTAATATTTACATGGGGGACATTTGAAATAATCGTAGCAAATTTAAAATATTAATACCAAACTAAACTCCTAAGTATTTATGACCTAGCTATGAGCGCTTTTTAAAGAGTTTGGTTCAGTAGTGGTGTTTTATGGATATCATGTTCGGCAAAGATTCGGCGTCGTATCGATATTATCTCCTCTATGCAGTATACGTCCGAATATCCGATATTGCGTCAATCAATATAATATTGAGTTTCAATATTTAAATACGATTTGAACCGCCCCACTGTCATTCCTAGACTGACAATCTAGAGTAGGACAAACTAAAGTAGGGAGGGATGTGAGATTGTGAGTCTAGTAGACTCACAATCTCACATCCCTCCCTACTTTAGTTTGGCCTTGAATTGTCAAAAGAATAACCGTGTTGGTTTCCTTCCTAGACTTCCTACTCTACCTACTTATTTGGTTGACTGTTGACCGTCCGCTACGCTACTTTACCTGTGTGTGTACCCAAATATGTATTTTTAAAATTTTATTGCAATTGGTTCGCAATAATCTTAAAACCATCAATACCCAGTAAACCGGAAGAACTTGGGTTGGGAGAGATAAGAATAATGGGAGACGTAAGAGGTAAATTTGCGATCTATTTTGTTTTGCTTGTAACTACTTAAATCTTGATCTGCTTTAATGATCAAACTCGATTAGAAAGTTGATCTAGAAAATAAGCTAAAGAACATTCATTTAGATTTTTTTAAATGGGAATGAATCTTTAAATATAACAATAAATCAGATAATGTATTCAGTTTAAAAAAGCGACAACCATTCATTTGAATGAATCTATGACTCACAAAATCCGAAAGAGCTATTAGTACCCTAGATTTATAGTATAGATTTATAGATTTAGACTTTAAATATACTTTATAATACTGACTATAGTAGGATCAGTAGTTTATGAACAGTGAAAATGTCAATGTCAAGAAATGTCGTAGTAGAGTTAAGTTCATAGTGGACGAATATATTATGGAATCATTGCAGGATTTGTAAAAAGTGTTCTATATTTTAAAGTTATACTTGATTTAAATGGATCCAGATTTCTTTGGTAGTAGGTGTTATCAAAGTTTAGTAGTATATTTATTTCTATATTAGACAAATAATTTGGTGAATCAACCCTTTACTTACACAAGAAAAAATAAAAATATGGTTCTACAAACAAAATAGAATCGAATAGATTGGCCTAAAGTTCCTTCTCTCTCATTGTCCATAATATAAATAAAAGTGCATGAAAGTTCCGTCAAATAATTAAGTCTCAGAGTTGTTATGGAATATACGAAAAGAGTTATATATGGGAAGTTTATCTAATTACAAGTTGACAAAGAAAACAAGTTAAACTGTTAACAAAAAGATTATGGAATATTTATTTATGTACAAGTTGACAATAAACCCAAAATTTAACCGTTAACGAAAGGAGCGATTGTCCTACTGATTTATGTAGATACTTAAGCAACATTTCAGAAAAAGTAGTATCTTGTTCTTCAAATATAGGACACCAACTGGTAACAAACGTGCCTTAGTTACACATCTAAACACAGATATCCCAAGAGACACTGTATAAGATACATAACTAAGTATAAATGGCTCATTTCTAATGGAATATATGTATTAACTGTGTCCTCCCTTCGGATATCTGTCAGTTTTTCTGACAGTAATTCATAGGAATCATTAGACATAGTGCACTGTTTACAATACGTTAGAAAGGGATAAGTAAGATACGACTTTAAGTCTTTCTATAAAGATCTGGCAAAGCGGCTGTTTGACTGCACGCGTGACCAGAAGTCTGGCCTCTATTTCGCTGAGCGAATAAGCATTGCCATCCAGCGTGGCAATGCCGCCAGCCTTCTGGGCACTTTTGCAAACCCCTGCAGCGCTGAGGATACGGTGCCTAGTTTAATTTAGATTTATTTAGTGTTTAGTTTCTCTTTTCTTTTGGGTATATATTTAAGTTGTTTTTTTTTTACTAGTTTTAGACATTGTATATAATATTTTATTACATTTATTTCATAGCTTATAAATTATTTTGATGATAAAGTAATTTAGGATTAGTTTACAATTTAGACTTATATTATCAATTATATTTTAGATACGACTCCTTTAGTTTTATTAACTTATAAGTTACAATACTGTTACAATAATTATATACGTAAATATATAATGTCACGCATTTTTATTTCCTTACTAAGCAAAGTTTTCAATTTATTGCTTTCCCTATTCCATGAACCCCATGGAATATTTATAACGTAATAAAATACTATATTGCATTTACAAACTTACAAACAGATGTTCCCAAGTTAAAGTAAAGTTATTTTTATAGATTAAAATATCATGAAAATAAAACAATTGGCTGTATGGTATATGTATTTGCTTATCTCAAGGAAAATACATATAACAACAACTGAAGTTACTACTCTATACAACTAAAGTAGTTTTGTTGCCATAATTAACTTCTATGATTCCATTTTTGACTATCATTAGGCTAGGGAGGTATTGAAAGGTTCACGCTAGGTTTTCGCTCTAGTCTCAGATATAATTGTTTAACGAATCTATATAATTATTACTTACTTTGAAATATATAAACTGTACTGTGTCTTTCAAATCAAGCAATGTATTTGTAATTTCTGATAAAGTCTTACAACAACGAAGTAATACAATTTGATATTTTTTTCCATAGTAAAGTTAAATGTAACATTAAAAGTTAAGTAAGATGTAATGTGTATGAAATACTTGCAATCCAAACAATGTTATTATCCGTTCAACCTTGAATTATAATTATAGAAATAATAGTTTCCATTAAATAGGGTACAATTTTATATACGGGTAACCATAACATTTTAAAAAGTCCTAATCTTCATTGGTCATTTGATTTTTGCCGCCGATTTTAAACTAGCCAATGACGGCAAAGCACGCCACGTGCTAATCTGGTTTTCTGTCAAAGGTAAGGACGCTAAAGTCCGTTGCCATGGCAATAAATGGCTATTTTCACTTCAGAATGCGGGGTGAGGTAGGTTGGGAGGGTGAAATTGTTTAAAGTGACCAATCAAATATGCTTCCTGTAAGAGCAGAGGGGTGGAGACGAATGAATGTAAACTATTGTAAACAAATCACCGCCATCTTACTTATGCTAGCAATAATATCATCCACCATAGAAATTGATTTGCTTTTTGCAATGTGTAATTTTTCTTACAAACAATTTTTTATTGGCAAAATTATTACAGGATTGAATTACTTTAAGCGATGTGATGCTGTTTAGTAATGGCATTGTTCAGCGCTCGTAGGTTTTATAATAAATGTATAAATAATTAAATTGTAACTTTACTTAAATATTGACAAAGAGATACAATCTGTATGGGTGTCCGACTAGGTGTAAAATAGGAAATTTTAATAACGAGCATGTAATAACCATGTTAAATGCTAAATGTAATTAAAGGACAGTGTAAAAAGTTTTATACCGTATTCATTTACTTTTAGCGTCATCTACACAATTATTACGAAACTATTTCGGGTTGGTAACATAACTCCATGACCTAGTATACATTTCTAGCGCAAGATGTCGCTGCAGATGATATATTCGATGTGACACTTGTGACTAAAACTGAATATCTGTACTCATTTACAATTTCTCATTGTGTGAAATTATTTACTAACATTATCACGTGGACCTAGTTAACCAGTATAGTTTATTATATGTATAGCTTTTAAAACATTTAACGATTGCGAAAGCTCCATCTATTGCCAATCTAAGGCGTTTGCAATAACATAGCCCCTCTTGTTTGAAAGACTATCTGGCACTGTATTATTTATTGCAGATTAGGATGCAGAATTACCAAAGAGGGGAAAATATGCAGGTAACAGTAAAGTGAAAGTTTTATTTACTCCTAGATGAGAAATGATTATTGGTTATGAGTCGGCACGCTTTAAACATTTTTTTATATGCTTTTCCTGTATCCTTCTACTCGGCGCATAGATGACCCACTGTTGAGTCGGGCCTCCTACAGTTATAAGGACAGTAATGAACCTAATGTACCACGCTGGCCAGACGGGTTGGCACAGGGTGACATATCAAGTTATCCTTCTCTGGCAGCTGGATTGTCAGCCCTTTATCGGCTCTTACCACACCTTCAGGATGGAAGGGGTTGGTGACACTATGTTATAAATCCGTCACCACACGGATTTCCTGTATATCCCGTCATAAACTACAGTCTCTTCAAGTTACAATATATTTTCGCAATAAAACATTATGATCTGGCCGGATTTGATTCGGACATTTGCCAATACCTACGCCTTCTAAAATACCTCAACTCAGAACTACAGACCTGGCTGAATGAAAGGGTGATGAAATAAGTCTAAAGGCAATTTAAATTAGGGAACTATTTAATATATTAAAGTTAATTTTACAACGTAACTGACAGTGCCTAGTTATAAGTAGACGAGATGGAGTTTAAGCATACATGTGCGTATTAGACACATTGCTATCAAACTTGGCACAGGCGTCCATACTTTCAACAAAGGGGTTCAAATAGTATCTATATCTCTATATGTTTATTGTATTGCAAAACGTCTATAAAAAACCTTGCAATTTTGGCGGGATACATTGATTATACATTCCCAAAAATGCCTTTGTTTACATTGCCTGAAACCATTTCCATATTGTGGTATTTGGTGGGCTAAGACATTGTTATCCATATCGTATACTCGTACGTGCAGCAAAAACTTATGATAATTGCGCGGCCCAAGTCCGCTTATGACATTTACGGCACTGATAATCTATATAAATAAAAATGAATTGCTGTTCGTTGGTCTCGCTAAAACTCAAGAACGGCTGGACTGATTTGGCTAATTTTGATATTGAAATATTCGTGGAAGTTCAGGAAAGGTATAAAAGGTGAAAAAACATTCAGGTTTCTTATTTATTGATTCTGAGGCGGTATGAAGTTTCCCGGGTCAGGTAGTTTATACTATAAAAAAATGACAATATATATTTTTTAATGTGAGCTAAGAAAGTCGATGAAAATCAAACAAAATCAAAATCGTATGCTTGGTGATATACATTTATTATTTGATGTTCAAAATCCAAATATTCTTACAGAACCCTGGACGCCCTGAGATACAGAAATAGCTAGTACAAGATGTGCAAATTGGATTGATTAATTCACTGCCTTTTTTCCATACGTTGTGCTATCACGTGCACGCGACAGTCAAAATGATTTTTTAACTTCAACTAAAACTTAATGAAACTGGTCGGGCGTAGAAGTCGCGCGTGTGAGGCGGAGGAGGGCTTGGGTCGGTTCGCCCAGCGGCGCCTGAGCCTACAGCCCTGCCAGCTGGAGTGCCACCTTCTCCGATACTGGGAACTCTTCCACCTATGCCCAAAATAACGATAGTCTCAGGTTAAGTGCTGTTGTCGATGTTGCTTACAATCAGTCACACTTTGAGATATAACAATATTCTAAGTGACTATGTATATTGTCCATAAATGATCGCCTACTGAGTCGGCCTCTTATGCCAAGATGACAAGACAAGTTGACACAGGGTGTGTATCAAGTTTTCCTTCTCTTCTGCTTAGTGGCCTGCCATTTGCGTTCCTTTAGTCGGCTCGTCCAGCTGTCCGTGTGTTGACGGATTTAGAATACATAGTGTCACCACCCCATTCCATCCCGAGGATATCGTAAGAGCCGACTAAGGAAATGACAAGACCGATAATGTAGCCAAAAAGATAGGAAAACTTGATACGAAACCCTGTGCCAACCCGTCTGGCCAGTGTGGCACAGTAGGCTAATTATCCTCCATGTAACAGTAAGGCTCATTAATGGACTGAATAGTAGTAGTAGTAGCAGTCAGCTCTTACGATATCGTCAGGATGGTGACATTGTGTATTCTAAATACGTTTGAAATACCTGAAAATAAA